>UELV01086674.1:7606-25974 GCA_900490015.1 Megastigmus stigmatizans | reverse complement strand
TATATATATATATATATATGTGTGTGTGTGAAAGCCGCTCGTGTGAAAAGCGGACGATAGAGTCGCGCCATCGAGTGCCTCGCGAGCTCCATATAGCTCCCCCCGATAAGCCCTGATGTCCAGGTTAGCGCCAGAGGAAGAGAGAGAGAGAGAGAGAGAGAGAGGGAGAGCTAGGGAGATAAAAAGTGCCCAGCGACCGATTCTGATTTAAGCGCTTATTCGTCCGAGCGATTGAATCGTGGGCTCCTCGCGGGAAGGAAGCGCTGTGTGTACGCAGCTGAGACTCGAGTTCCGGGACGCGCCCACCAGAGAGAGAGAGAGAGAGAGAGAGAGCTTCTCGAGCTGTCGCGAATGGATTTGAGGCTGGCGTTCGGCCAAACTATTAAGCTACCTTGCGGCGTAGCTCTCGACTCCTTTTTTTTTGTCACTCCGTTCGCTCGACAATGGGCAAGATGGAAAATAACGAGGAACACGGGGCGAAGCTATGGAAATAATAGGACGACTCGTTCCGAGAGATGATGATTCTCCTGCTTATCCGACTCTTTCTCTCTGTCTCTCTTCTCTCGCGCGCGCACAGAGCTATACCGTTGCGAGACGTGGAAAAGAAGCGATGTGAATTGGTTTTTTGGGACTTTTCTGTTGCAGACAAAGCCCCGTCGGAGGCCTCCTTCCGTGGCACCGAGTACCTCACGATAGAGCTCAGCAAGGGCAGTCCGATACTCAGCACGCAGGAGGCCATATTCCTCCAGTTCAAGACTAAGCAGCCCAATGGACTCTTGTTCTATTCCGGTAAGTCGCATTATATTTCCAATCGATGTTATATTCTTAGTTATAAACGTACAGCTATAATAAAGTATGTTTGAGAGTGTGCTGGGATAAACGTGTGCGATCGGAAGGCAACCTGGAAAAATTTCATACACGCGCGGGAAGGAATTTTATATTTATATTATAATTTTGATTATATAGAATTCAAACATTTTGTTAAAAGAGCCATTAGTTCTGTGGTTGCCATCATCTAAATTAGTCATTAGTTGCCATTATTTGGTCACGTGGTATCCCAATCTTCTGTCTCTGCCATACGCATTAGAGAATATCGAAACATTTCGCAACCGAAGCTTTGCTCATCACATTTAAACCTCTTTTAGCCATTGTCTTTAGTTGTGTCGTCCAAAGTTTTCTTAAGATTCTGTATTAGTGCAAATAATATTTTTTATCGCGACAAGCACTGCTTTCCGTATACGTGTACATTAACACTACACAGGTTTTCGCACATAATCATATTTCGCAAAGCTGTTGCATTTCATTTATAAAGAGAATTCATAAAACCTTTGTTATTACACACGTCAAACTCATTTTTCTAACAAAGCTCATATTCGATATCGCGCTATTTAACCGAACGAACTCTCGGGAAGCTTGCAGGAAAGCCCTGCTGCAGAATTCAATTGGTCACGATGCAATTAGTGCGGCAGAGAGGGCAAAGAGCGTACACAGGCATAAATATAACATGATATTTCGTATGAAGTCGAAATCACGTTATATAACAAGGGCATATCTCGACTATGGCTGCCAGATATGCGAAATTTGCCGGGTAGAATTCGGGCTTGTTAGAAGTTTCATGACCTTTATAGGCCAGGCGCCGCGTACACCGCAGTAAAGTTTGAATTGGCTGCCGGATCGACTGTACCGCTGGTACTGCAGGGGTCGGCTTTCTAGTCGCGCGGACCGCCGCGGTGCACTACACAGGAATATATAAGCTCGCGCGGCTATGTATGTAGATATTACAGGAAATTTAGTCTCGCCGACACCGGCAGCTATACAAAGTATTCCATTCGAAAGTGAGTGCGCAGCTCGTCGTTTAACGCAAAAAAAAAAATACCGCGCTCGCGCGATAAAAAACGGGGGAAACAAAACGGAGTTTTCTCACCGCTGCTGCTGCGTCGAATACACCACTGCGAGACTACCTGCATTCTATTGTATAGGTTTGCTACGTAGAATAGCAATGTTTTTCTCTATACCTTACTCGGCCAAATTGAAATCTTTTAGGCGTCTATATAACGGTAAAAACTATTCTATACGCGCAGAATGGTCAATCGGTGTCAGTGGAGTACTACTGCGCACGCAAAGAACGATCGATCACCATATAACATCGAGAGAGAAAGAGAGAGCGGCAAGAGCTTAAACGCATGTTAAAGTGCAAAATCGACTTTATACTTTATGTAGATTCGCACAAATCTCGCACGGGAAACGACACGTGTATTCTGTATCTGTATATGGACGCACTGCATATAGACGTCGACGGTTCGTTAACCCCATTTCCGCGAGTCGCGCAATGAGCTGCAAGTATACTATAAGCGGCTCGGCAGTTAAAAGATCGGTAAATCGAAGCAGGTGTACTATATACGCTGCAGTGCTTACTACAAGTCGTGAAATTTCATTCTTCCTCGAGCTCGAACGACTAATTGCATCGCGCAGTTCGGGGGCCTCCCGTAGAGCGCGGCCATAAAGACTTTCGCCTAGGCAAGCGAGACAGAATGAGAGAGAGAGAGAGAGATAATGGCAACGTGCGGCTCGTTAATTATTCAGAAAATTGATATCGCGAACGGGGCCGGCTGCAGGATCGCGGCAACGGCGAATGCGTGTATATATATATATATAGAGCTGAAAAGACTCGGGGGCTGCTTGGGCTCGCTTCTCACGTTGCACAGCGGCGGCGGCTGCTGCTGCGTATACTGCAACACGAGGGGGTAGGTCGGCACACCGGCAATTAAGTCTCGAGCACCGTCTGCATCTTTTATATATGTGTGCGCTGCAGCATTGGGCGAGAGAGAGAGAGAGAGAGAGAGAGAGAGAGAGGCCGCAGGATAATTAGTATGCGGTCACGACACGGCAAAACAGCGCGAACACCGACTGCTGCAATATTACGTGGCTGCTGCTGCTGCAGCTTCCTTCGCTTCTCTCCTTGTGCGCTAGTAGTTGTGTCGGCGCGGAAGGTTGCGCGCGATGCCGACACCCTAAGAGGATCAGCGAACTGTCGCGTATTCCTTTCCCTTGATTGGCCCATTACATCAGACTATCGAGCTGGAGCGAAGTCGTGCGCGGCTGGACTCGGCACTGCAGCTTTCTTCCCTCCTAAATTCGTTTCGGTTGGATTGGAATTCGAGCTTTATACATGTAAACGCTCTTTTGCATCTTACGCGCGTCAACTCTGCATATTTATCACTCGCTATTTAATTACATTGTTTATTGAGGCCTATAGAGGATTGAAAATATTTCTCGATTCACTGAACAAAAATATATTTTTGTCGAGTTCGGAAAATCTTTGGCGTTTCTTTCGACGCGAGCGCGACCCTTATATCACATCTCGAATGCTTGCATTATATATAGTAGATGGATTGAATAGAAAAATGTAAAAAAATAACGCTCCGTGGAAAGAAAAGACCATTGATTCGAGCCATTATGTCTTTTGTGGATATATGGGAAAAGTCGCGTCGTCTTGTTAAGAATAAAAAAAAAACTGAATCTCGAGAGAGTCGTCCGATTAGAGCTCAGCAAGGTATTAACCGGTTAGTTTCGTCGAGCGCGCCGTTAATAATTATCGAGCTCCTGCTCGGCCGTTTCCTGTTCTGCGGGATTATATCGTCGGCCGCGTCGCCACCTCCGCCGTCGTCCCGTTCTTCCACCCTTTATACATATACGTTTATAATACACTCCTCGGGCGGGCGGTCTCACGTCCAACGGCCGGATTAAGACTTTTCTCCCTAGGATCGGTTTATTTTTAGTGCCGCATTAAAGGTTACTCGCAGAGAGAGAGAGAGAGAGAGAACCCCACGGGATCCCGCGCACGGGGCCGTATAATGGAAATGATATTGCGCAAAGAAAGCCGGTCAGCGGCCATTTTCGCCGGAGATTATTATTCTTTTCGCTTGCGGCACGAAAAAGTAAAGAGGAGAAGGAAGACAAGAAAAAAGGTAAAGCAAAAAAGAAAAGTGCGTGTAACGACGCGACGTTATACGAGATGTATAGGTTGTCGATGTGCGTGTGTGTGTGTATGTGTCTGGGGGACGGGAAGGGTGGGTATATAAGGAGGATTATCGAGTAATGAGAGAGTAATAAGGTCGCTGCAATATATCTGACGTTTACAGGCCACGGACAGGATTATATGACGATATCCCTGAGGGATGGAGGCGCTGCTATCGGTATGACCCTTGCCAACGGAAGGCTGGACTTGCACATTAAGCCGACGAGAGTTCGCTTCGATGACAATCAATGGCACAAGATTATGGTGCATCGAAAAGTCCAGGAGGTGAGTCACTTTGGCCTGTAGACCTTCAACACCTTACATTTACTATCTATCATTATAGTTATACGATAATTGCATGCCTAATAATATTGAGACTTGAAAAGTAAGCTTATTTAGTGATTGAATTTGACTTTTGGAGAGGACAATAAATGATATCGATTAAATATATTCGATCTTTCAGTATTTGAATAAAAATTCATCGAAATGTATCTTCTTCTTTAAAATTGTATAAAAGCAAAAACTTGAATATATATTTTAAAAAGTTCTCTAGACAATTCCTACGTCTACCTTATACAATTTTATAAGCTTCGAGTGGAAGATGTACGTTTTAAAGTTCCAATACGTCATCACTTTACAATGAGGCAATTAATAATAGTTCATTGTTCATCAACAAATTACTACATCTATTGCAACAGTTACAACTAATCCAATATAATAATTTAGTCAAGATTAAAATTTAAATGAAGTACAGAGTTTATTAAGTTGAGCGAAAAATTCGATAGTACAGAATGGTTTATGACCTGTTCAATGTCAAAGATGTATCAAATACAAATGTCGCAGTTTTCAAGGTTCCCTCATACAGATGCAATATAAAAACCACTGCCTAAAAAACATACAGACACGAAAAACAATTTTCTCAAAACTAGTCAATTTTTGTTCCAATGATGTTAAAAAAAGTTTTTAAGCTTTTTTGTAAAAAAAAAAAAAATTTCACCGATACAAAGCTTTTTCTCTTAGAAAGCAAAAAACATTTCCATTCCGTTACGAAAAATCACCTTTCTGCGTACTTGTACTTTCATACAAATGACTTTGTTATATATCTCTGGATATTAATTAATTTCTCTACATACAAAGTAGAATAAATTCAGAACGACAGATTCGATTATTTTAACATCCCCGAAACAGTGAATCCCGCTCATTACCGAATTTCCGGAAACCGAAATTAACGGCTCTCGTAAAATTCTCGTATTACCCTTCCTCGGCAATACAAGGAGGAAACCCGTTGCGCGCGCAGGAATCAAATACATATCGCATTCTTACGCAAGAAATATTTAGATTCGAGGAAATAGAGATTCGATCGCTCGGAGAGGCGGGGGGTGAACTCGGAGCTCGCACGGGCATGCCGCCGAACGCCCCTCGGCTATATTATACGCGCGCCGATAGAAACGTAATAACGTATCGCACGCGAGGTTATGTAGTCCTGGATCTGACGCCTTTTGCTATAATGGAATAGAGAACGAAATAAAACGAGCGCCAAGTCGATATCCAATAGAATTCGTTGCTGCATCGAAGAGCAACTGGAAGCAGCAGCAGCAGCAGTAGCCAGAAGAGAAGGAGGAGGAGTAGAGGCGGCGAAGAGAATTATAAAAGGAAACAATATCGAATCACTGATGGAATCCGATATTCCAAGATACTTTCCCTATTGTATGTATACAATACAGTACAACGGGGGAAGAGCACTTGTCTTCTGCAGCCGAGTCACGTCGTACATAACTCGCAGATCGCGGCCCCGAATCAAAGATTACACTTTAATCGCTCGGCGACAAATGAAAAATTAGCCCAGGCTTAAACGCGATGGGGGCGATGAATCGGAAACACCATAGCTTCCGATTCATCGCCCCCGTTGGCTTTAATAAATCGAGCGGTGCACCGGCTACTGTATATATATATATATATGTATACGCGCCAAGTGTGTTTCTTGCCCCGATCACCGTGGCCTCGTAAATCTTTGAGGGTCTCGCGAGCCGACGCGCATCTTCTATATATTACATCACCCATACTATATTGGCTTGACTCGGCCACATAAAAGTCAAAATTAATATGGAAACAGCTCGCGGAAAATGATTATGGTGGGGGGTGGAAAGGTCGATGTCGAGAAGTAGCTGGAAGGGGGAGCTATGCAAAGTGAAATCTCGAACGGCGCCTAGACAGCCGGAAGGCAGAGCAGCAAAGTTCGGCCTTCTCTCGCAGTTTGACAGTTTCAATCTAGCCGATCGGATCTCTCTCTCTCTCTCTCTCTCTCTCTCTCTCTCTCTCTCTCTCTCTCTCTCTCTCTCTCTGTCTCTCTCTCTCTCGCTCTCTGTCTCTCTTTCACTCTCTTGTGTCAAGACCGAACGGCTCACTTGCCTATGTATATGTGTGCTTCAGCAGCGGCGGCTGGTCTCTCCGCACTTCTGTCAAAGCCGAAAGTTGGGCTGCGCGTTATCGTATATAGGCCCCCTGTACGCCCCATCGAGGGGTAACGAACGCCGCGAATGAGAACGAGAGATGCTATATATAAGTATAGTTCCTTGTCATAGCGAATTCCCAAGACGCTTCTTCTCCGACTCGTTATACCGAGTAGCGCATTTATAATGTATATAGACAGGCGAGCTCTTTATCAATGCTCTTGGAGCTTTTCAATCCATAACGTTTTATTTCAAAACAAATTGGGTACAAGCAGGATTTGCTGCGCAAGACTCTAACGCTTTTGTTATTTTTCAAATATGCTTATTGCGCCAGTTGCGGCAACGACGCGGAGCAAAAGCTTCTCTACCTTTTTTTTTGTTATTATAGGCATTCCGGAATAGCGGATTTCTTTTTTATTTTATACAAGCAAAAATCCCACTGAGATAATGCGATTGCTTCGGGGATGGAAGGGTAGACGAGAGAAAGCATCGTCCTCTTTCATCCGCTTTATGCGGGATTTATCGTTGTCCGTAGGAAAAAGAGATCGAGGAGAGGCTGGCGATTATCAGTGGATTATCACTCGGATTTCTCTCTGAATTTCTTCAATTCTTTTCCCTACTGCTGCTGCTACTACTGCCGCTGCTATCTTTTATTTTACTACGGCGCATTTGAGATAATGCGGATGTAGTGGCTATTGTGGAAAAATTATTTGTTTCGCAAATGAGGGGGAGGGAGGGGACGTTCGCATTTTCCACTGAAAATTCGAGTGAAGGGAAATTTGAGGGAAACATGTTTAATATGTACTGTAGCTTTTCGACGACTTTGTGAAAATTTCATTTTTCTTCGAGTATGAGAAATAATTTTGGAATTCGAATAAATTAAGAAGCTCGCGTGGATCGATTTAGAATTGATTCGCAGCTGCACCGCAAGGACTGCAGTATTTTTTTTATCAAGAGAGTGATTTCAGAGGTTTCGTAAATTGATACCTAATAAAGAAATTGCTTACGCTCGGGAATATAGAATAAATAATGATTACGCCTCGTAAAGTCCGCAATTTAACGGAAAATTCGCAAAAACATTTAACCATCAATCCCATTTGGCGCAAAAGCAGAGGGTTTTTTTCCCCTCCAAGTAGTACAGTAGTAGTAGGTTTAGTAGCTGGATATAAAAAGGAGCTTTATAGCCACGAGCCATTGAAAAATTCGCGCGAAAGACCGACGAAGGGTGGCTCGCGCGTGCACAAGACGTTCTGCAAAATGGTACAAGCGCTGCCCTGTTCCCGGCTACACTCTTTCTCTTTCTCTCTGGGCTTTCGCTCTCTCTCTCTCTCTCTCTCCACGGAGGCGCGCCCTACGAGCGGGAAAGCTGTCGGTGCAACGTGCGAGCGCGAGCTCGTCTAGACACCCCCACCCACGTCATACAACACAGCCTCCTGCACAATCCTTCCCCGTATATACACGTAGCTCTAGGTATCACATTTCCCTCGCACTCGAAGGTAAGAGAAAGAGAAAGAGCCGAGCGGGGTTGAAAATTAATGCGGGGGTCGAGCCTTCCTCGCGGCCGCTGCTCACTTAAACATTTACCATGGCTGATGCATCGTTGCACCTTTCACGCGCCCCCGTCTCGCTTTTCGATTAACCGAGCGACACGCGCCACCTGCACTTTAGCTACTCTCTCTCTGTTTCCGTTCCTTTTGGTTCGCTGCTCTATACCCTCTCTTAATCAAACGACACCCGCACGAGGCAAATGCTATAACGCCGCATTTTCCTCACCGATGGAGAAACGCGCGCGGAGAAATCTCGTTCTCCACTTCTCGCATGCAGTTAAAAGATTAGCAGAGGCGCGAATGCATTAACGCCATTGTTCGCGCGAGGGAGAGGCGAAAATTAGCGCGCATAACCGGCGGGCGACGTTTCGATCTGCGTACTATATTCTCGTTGCGAACAGCTCGTAAAGATATATGTATATATATAGCCTGTGAACGGGAGGCAGAGATCCCACAGGTCGCGTCTTTGTATCGCGATAGGCCCCTTAAAATGTACAGGATAGGCGTCGCGTGCAAATACGATATAGAGAGTTCAAAGGATTGAAGACGTGCCCCGCCCTCCCCTCCCCCATCACCCTCCGCCTCTACGAACTTATATGGGATCTGCGCTGAGCCGCAACTTGCCGCGCACGAGGAACTTGCAAAGTAAAGACCCTTAACCGAAGCCTCTTTACCGCCGCTACTTGACTCTACCTCTTTCTCTCACACACACACACTCACACGCTGAATCGATAACGAATTGTTCAACTTACATGCGCGCTCCGTACATAATATATAGGTGTATATAGGCGGAGAACAAGTGCCAAGCGAGCATAAAGCACGAGGAGCTACTGAGATGCTATATTATATATATATATATATTGTATATATACATATAAGCGAGCCACTCTCTCTCTGTCGTAGACAATATACATATGCATCACTCGGCTGCATCATAATGTGAGCTCGGAATATTCCTTCGAGAGCCCTGCAAAATGCATCAAAGCAGCAGGTGGAGTCGATGAATCGTCGAGCGGTGTGTCATTGGTTCGATAAAAATTCGACGCACTAATCGTATCTACGAGGTAATAGTAATTTACGGGTGCCGGGGGAGTCTGGTCACCCATAGCTGATCGGCACGATCGCGACGTGTCGCGGCCGCCTGCATACTCCCCCAAATGACCCGACGAAACGTCAAATATATATCATTTTCCATGTACTCTCACGTGGTGACGAGTCGCATTCCTACAAGCGAGAAATTTACTCTGCCCAACTCGCGAGTCCGCAAGTATCCTTTATTGTAGCGCGCAAAAGATATCGTAATATTCTTCCTCAGTTCGCGTTTTATATATATATATATATATATATATATCGCCACTACGGGCTATTATTACGCGAGCCATTATAAATCAGAGATAATTGACAAGCTTATATAAATGGGAGCTGCAGCAGCTCGCTCGACCCCAGATGTAAGGCTATAGGCGAAATGGCTCGTAAATTGCCACTCTATATATCTCGCTGCAGAGGAGAGTGCGTGCTAAATTGGATAGGAGAAAATGAAAGAACGAGAAAAAAAAACACATCAAACGCTATCATTCCTCAATTGTATCGACCGATGCGTGTATACAGCTAGTATAGTTTGCGCAATAGGACGAGCTCTTCGAGTGCATCCTTGAATTTGCATGTATATCCGTGGAGAGAGCGAGAGAGATGCGAACGACGATCACGGATGAGTCGAGAGAGGAGGAAAAAGAAAAAGTGGGAGATTCGGAATCAACAAAAGCGAAAGATCGAGCGGATTAAGCCGGAGAGTTGCTCAAACGCTAAAAGCAAATAAGCGCTTACTTGGCCTTTTTCTTTCTCTTTGTTTTTTACGCTTTTCTTTTTTCTCGGTGTTGGCCCCCTCTCTCTCTCTCTCTCTCTCTCTCTCTCTCGTTCGCTATTCGCACAATAGAAGGATGCCGTAGCTGCCGGTGCCGGTGAGCTAATGCTGCGGGGCGAGGGAGAGCCGACAAAGCGCGCCCGCGCTCCAATGGAAAACAAGAATGTAGGGAAGTGGTAATTCCTGGGTCGCGCGCGCGCGCGGAAAAACCTACTTTATTCCATTGCACCGCTTTTCCGCGCGAAGCTCCAAGTAAGCTGATTCGTAAGCCGCTCAAATACCCACTCCTATATACTCGTGCGCGCGACATGCGATTGCATGATGAATTATTTAAAGACTTTTCCACGTTTACTATTCGCCGATCCGCTCTTAACTATACACGCTACTACGCCCAGGCCTATATATGTATTTGCGCCTCGGCCACTGCACTTGTCCGCCGGGTCCCGACTCTTTTTTTACTCCTAAGCACAATAGCCGCAAGTATATAAATATTCCTGCAGTATAGTATATTTGAAAGTTCACCGATGTAGGACTAAATTTGTTAAAGCCGTATTACCAATCATTATTTATATGCTCTAGAATTTTCCAATGTATATTTGTTTTCCAATTACAGAATGAGAGCATCGACTATTTCAGCATGGCAAACATTGTTTCGAAAATGATGTTCGGATATATATATATATATAGATTTACACTTTATGAAAGAATGCATTTCGAGAATAGATCAATATGTATATGTATAGATGGTTACGATGTTTTCTTTCAATCACTCTAATGAATACTCGAGGTATAGCTATGTTTAGTATATAGATAGTGTTTTTTGATTTGTAATTTGTAATTTATCTGCTGCTAAACTACTATTTTTTTATTCGAACACTTTGAACTCAAGTTCTGAAGACGTTTTTAGTTGTTGTTACAGGCTGAGACCTGTATGTTTTGCAAAAATAACTGTCGCACATGTTAAAAGTATTTTTGTGGTCGTCGACTAATAAACTCTGTGTATCAGCAAAATGATCCTTCGAACGTTCCTATTCTTTTCACATATGTGTAGTGCAGAAACATGCAAGCTATAACTACTTATAGATAAAATTTCTAAAGTTACACCTAGTGCTAATTTTCCTCGATAAACAAATACCGCATATACCTATAGTAGAAATCGATTGATCGATTGAAAATCAATATCCAACGTCCACTTGCGTACCTTTGCACAAGCGAATATTATCCTCGCGAAGCTTTCAAACGCAACCCGAATCCGAACAAAGCTACTACAGTATCGCGACTGATCAACTTCTCCAAATAGTGCGGTCTTTGCGCGAGCGAGTCCTTTCCTCTCGTCGGATCTCGTCACCCTGACACGTATCTCGTATATAATATACCAATTAAGTGTCGCTCGCCTCCGTGGTTTTAATGGCCGATTCGCGAATTAAAAATGTAGCTCGGCGCCCCGCGACTTAATTATAAACTGCCGCAGCTGGTGCTGGTGGTGGTGGTGAAGCCACTCCTATAGCTCTTGGCGTTTATAAAGCATAGCCCCGCGGCGCTTTTGAGCTATTGCTTTGCCGCGGCGGCGGCGGCCAACCGAGTCTATATATATACTTATACTAGGAAGCGAAGGGAAAAAAGAGCTTATAATTAACACGTTATACGTGTCACACTTTAATTAGTCCCCTTTAATTACACTGCAGGTGCAGGCGCTCGCGTCGTGAATTGACCGCTCCCTCCCCTCTCTTGTCTATGTCAGCTTCTTTATGGTTGGCAGACGAGTTGAGCGCGGAAAAATGGAGAGCTCACTGCGAGCGCGGCAAGATAAACATTCGCGAGGGATTGCGAAATCCGATGTGAAACGAGAGAGAGAGAGAATAAGTTGCGGGGAGAGGTCGGAGGAGAGAGCGAATCGAAGAAATCGCGCGCGGACCGGCCCAAACTTTGCGGAATATGTAATAGTGCCAGAGTTTCGCCTGTATATGTATATATATAGTTTTCTTCGACCGCGCGATTCTGTTGAAAGGCTCGAAAGGGCCGAGAAGCGGCGCATCGAATGATAATCGGAACGGTGCGGAAGTTTTCAAACTGCTAAACGAACGGAAGGAGAGAGCGAGGAGCGGTGGTGCGGAATGGCCGTGGCAAACTTGTTCTCTAATTTTATTTTAAAGGGCTTTTTCTTCTACTCCGAACTATTGACCCGAGTATATATACCTTTACTCAGCGATCGCGTGCACGTTTACGCGCTGATCTGAAAGAGAATTTAACTCGATAAAACCAGCTTCTTGCGCGGTCTGCGTTTCAAAAACTCGAAAAATCGTTCACCTCGAATGATTAAAGGCTTCGTTGGTGCGACAAAAGGAAATTTACTCGTGGCGAAATAATGATGTTGAAAGATTATTATGTCTTTCGCAAAAGTAAAAAATTCCTTTTTCCATTGGATTGATCTTTGTCCCCTAACGAGAATGCTACGTCTAATGCTGAGTAAGACTTGACATTTCTTGAAAATATAAGGAAAATATACATGAGATATCATTTTATTTTTTACATAAGTCTCTCTCCAAAAGTTGAACGGTACTTTTATTTTCACTCTGAGAAATAATAGTGTGTAATACATAAGTCCCTTCTATGTATATGTATATTGAATTGATTTTCTAGGCGATACTGATTGCGCATTATACGCTTTATGTTTCAGATTTCAACGGTAACGAGTTTCTGCAGGGTAAGTTTTTCGAGACTTGAAATATCGTCCTAAGAGTAAATAAAAACCAAAAGAAGAAGGAAAGGAAAGTCGAGAGAGGCGAGAGAGAGAGAGAGAGTGAGAGCAAACGTATAGAACATGGGATATAGAGTTTCCCTCGTGAAAGCGACGCTCTTCTAGGCTGTCGACTCGAGAAAGTATGTCCTGGTTCGACGCTCGTTCCTCGGTAATAAATAAAAAAAAAAAAGAAAGAAAAAAAAACGGTCGAAAGCATCAGTCGAGGGATCAGATGGCTGAAAGCTTGTTAAAAATGATTGTCATTTTTCTGAGGCGCGACTCTCCCGGTCTCTCTCTCTATCTCTCTCTCAGTCTCTCACTTGGTCTTTTCCTCGCGCGCCTCCTCGATCTGCGTTAATGCCCCTTGTAGTTGGAAAAAGATAAGAGGTGCGCGCAGGTCGGCGCACCAAGTCGAAGGATGCGAGGAAAAATAGCCCGGCTTACTATAACCTTTTCCTCCTCGCGCGGCGCTCATATATAAAACTCTCGCAGCTCTCGCTCAGCGAATGTGTATATATGAAGAGTCGCGGGCGGCTGAACGAAGCCGAGCAAATACAAGACCCCCAACCCCATCCTCGTCGCTGAAAGAGAAACTATTCGCGTCGCTTCCCTCCCGCAACCTCTGCCGCGCAATTTTTCTTGTCTCCTTGTTTTTTTTTTTTTGTTTGTTCCTCGACCGGTGCAGTGTATGCAACGCGCGCGCTACAAATCCCGGCCTACTCTCTCTCTCTGTCTCGCTTGTTTCGCTGAGCGAATCTCGCCCGAGGGAAGGAGGAGGCGAGCAGCAGCAGCAGCAGCACCGCGGCCTCGGATAAAAGTGGAGGATTACAGTGAAAACTTAAGAGAAATGTACGCGATGGAAATTTCGCAAGGGAGATAGAAGAGGTGCGCGCGCGCGAGTTAACCGCCTCGACTGTGCGCCACTGAGCTGCTGCTACGTGACATCGGACTGTTTTTCCAACTAACCGTCAACCAAATGAAATCGGCTTTTTTTCCCCCCTCGCTTTCTCCTTTCTTTCTTTCTTTCTCTCTATATTTCTTTCTTTTCTCCTTCACCGCTGCACTTTTATTATTTCGCCGCGCTTTTGTTATGCTCGTGCTGAGTAAAAGCGAAGTGGGAATAAGGGCCGCGCGAGGGAGGCAAATTAGTGCTTAGGACGGCCCGTAGCCGCCTTATATATATATATAAAGCTAACGTGATTAAGCGAAAAGCTGATTGGATTCGGCGGGGGTGTTAAGTGGGTGGAGGGTGAGGGTGGGAATAGGTTAGTGCCTTTTTTTTCGTCGTCGTCGTCGTCGTCGTAGTCGTAGTCGAGAGGAGGCTTCGCGTCGACCGAGAGAGGCGCATTAATGCGATCAAAAGACGATTAGAGTAATTACGGCGTCTGTAGATAATCAGCGAAAGCCGTCGCGCCAGCTCGCTTGTGCCCTCGCGCGCCCTGCACGGTTTATCCACATACATATATAGAGCCTACTAACACGGCTGCACTCCTATGCGACTGTCGTCGATCCTAAACCTATAGCCTTTCATAATTTCTATGTATTTGCCAATAAGGCGTATATAGAGCCGACGATGGTATTGGACGATGTAGGATATACTAAGCTGCAGAGCTTCCGTCTTGCTTTTATATAGGTATAATACCATCGGGAAGTGTCCGTACTGCATTCGAAGTCGCCGCACGTCCGACTTTAGATGAAAATATATATGCACTGGTTAGTTCGGAGTCGCGCTGCGCACTATGTATATACCTACAGAAATAGTCGATCCGCGGTGCACGTGCGACACGGAAAATCCGATGTAAACGTTATAGGTACACTGCAGTAGCGTATGGAGATGCTCGAAAAAATCGCTAGGCTAGAAATCGTTGGCTATTACGTACATACGTGTACATACCTATATATATATACATATACATTGACAAGCCGCCCTCGAGTGGTAATTGTTTCGCACACGCGATCCCTGCGCGCGGCGACAGGCTAATTTTCTCGTGCTACACAACCATAGCGTCTACTGCACCAGTACGGGGCTCGTACACACTACATCGTGACGCGGCGCGCGGACCGACGAAAAAAAAATCCATATCCCAAATGCTAATTTGGACGATTTGTAACTCGTTATACGTTCGCGCGCGCGCGCGCGGCTCCTACTCCATTTGCTCGGGCTCCTGTTGTTGTAACAAAAAAAAAAATTCGCTTTTCTCGGAACGAAGTTGCCCCCTCCTCGGTTATACGATCGCGCGAGCACAACAAAAGAAAAAAAAGGTTCCCCCAGTAGTAAACGGCCACGCGCGGCGACGACGACCTTCGAGTCTACGCGAGCTCGCGCGAATTGCATGTGCCGGGGCTACAGTACCGCGTTTGTACCCTCGCATAAGTACTTACCCTGCCCTGGCGGTGCGCAGCTCGCTCGACTCTGCACATTACGAAAACATGCGAGAATAACACAGAGAGAGAGAGAGAGAAAAGGGGGAGAGAAAAAAATACGCGATGCACGCGACGCCGATAATATGCCCCTGCCGCGCGCGTCGTTTCACCGGTGAATCGATAAGCAATTCGCTGATTCGACTATATGGCTGCGACTGAAGACTGTGTAAGGACTCTGAAACTTGCTAGCACATAACTTGCAAATATATTAAATTATATCAATCGCCGCGTTTACGCGCATGCGCTTTGTTTTATTTTACTTTTTTTTTTTGCTTTTATTTAACCTATATACGACCGCCCCCGCAGCCTCTTTCTCAGTGCCAAACATCGCGTTGACTAACGAGCCAATGTAAACTTACTCGATGAGCTCGTATGTATAGGGAAAAGAAAATGGTACTCGTGATGTACAGCGGTATATGGATTGCTCGCCGCCGCGCAAAGCAGCTGGAATGCTGAACAAACACTGGGTTAAGGATGAAAATTGGTGGAGCCGTCGAATGGGCGCACCGATTCCGAGGCGATTTCCGCTCAGGCCGCAGTGGGAGTATAGGCGGCTATTACCCGATTCCGCGAAAAAGCTGCTAAGTATGTATATATAAAGCGTCAAAGCTCTTGGTGCGGTGCGGCCGGCTATCTTCCCTTGAGCGCGCGTCGATGGAAAATGCCTAGTATAACGCCGGCGTTCGGGATCTTTCGCCGCGCATAATAGTTCGATAAACCGGTCTCCGAAGCGGTATAGAGCGCCAAATAGCCGCGGAGACACGTCGACTATCATTTCGCGTGTATTTAGGGAAAAAACCAAACAAACAAGAACAACCGAATTTTCCTCTTTGATAAAAGGAGCTGTCGAGCCATCGGGGCGCATAGATTCATATGCATATGTATATGTACGTGGAGTCCGATGTGACGATAGCGCGTCGGGGCAGCAGCTCGCATTGATCGGGATAGCCGTATATATGCACACACACACATATATCCGAGTGTATTCGGGAGTGAGAGAGAGAGAGCGGCTGAGTTGCGGCAGAGCACAGGAAGCAGCAGCGCATAAGGAATGTCTGTCTGCCTCGGCCATTAGAGCGCACTGCGGGACTAAGACTGCTAGTAGCTCCTAACGAGGGACTCCAGGGGCCGGAGAGAGAGAGAGGAGAGAGAGTGAGTGAGAGAGAACGCGCTCGCGCGAAAATTAATGAAACGACTACTAAGCCGGCCCGTGCTCGCGCGCGATACATTGCCAGTAGTCGGCGTAATTTAGCGCATCCGCAGGATCATACGTTCGCTCTCTCTCTCTCTCTCTCTCTCTCTCTCTTCCTCTCGGCTAATTCGTGCATAGCCGCGGCGAATTCACGCCTTAACCCACCTTCTCTGCACCTGCAGTCTATAATCGCAGCTAACGCGTCGACCATTGCTACGCCGTCCTTATATACCCCTTTATTATTATTATTACTCTATGGCCTATCCCTGCACATTTTCAAATGCGTATAGCTCGATCGACAGCTCTGTGCAATGCATTTTTCATGGCTCTCGATAATACCGCTGGAATATCCATTCTTGATCATGCCGCTCTTTACAGATTATATAGTTAGCGACGAATTGGAGCTGAATTTTTTCGATAATATTCAGCCTCTTCGATATATATAGAAGCGCGTGGTTTTTATTCTTGGCACTTTACCTTTTTTTTAAGGTAGTCAGTGGATATTGGTGTACTTAGTTTATTACGCGGTACAAGCTCAATGATTCTCTATATGTGAAAAACCCGTAGAATGTTTTCGCAAAAGATCTGCGCCCAAGGATGTCGGAGCACCACTCTATATTTCGGATATTTGGGGTAGAGACTCACTTTTCCTTCTATATGGCGTATCAAATTTTCAAAATTTCTATATATTTTTAATATTTGAATAAATCTCAATAATATTTAAATAAATATTGGAATTCTTAAAAACTGCAGTGATTGTATTTATTATACTGACGTTTTATCGCATTCTGGTATTATTGAATTATTTTCTTCGCGTCGCAGTTCCTTTTACTTTTACTTGCAAATGTAAAATAACAATATTTACTAAAGTAAAAGATTAGATTGTTCTTGTTGCTTTTAAATAATAAATTTATAAGCGCAAATACTTTGTGAAAATATAAGAATTAAACATTTTTCGATAGGTGCGGCGTTACTCTCCCAAGGTGTGGCACGGTATATTATCTCTCTCGGGTAATATAGCTCCGCGGCGCTTTTAATTTCGACCTTTTTTTCTTTCTCTCTTCGTAAATGGTGTACATGTTCGCAATTGCAAATTCTCTCAATGAAAATAATAGTGCGAAATGAGATTCTAAGACTTAGGTTTATCGATCGTATTTTAATGAAATTTAAACGATGATTGCAGATATTTTTCTATTCAATGCTGCGGAATTCTAAGGTGAACGTGATCTCAGCGGGTCAAATGGAGGTCAAATGTATTGAATTAACGTTGACCTTAGACCTCAATACATATCTAAAAGTAGAATTTTCCTCTCTTTCGATTGCTCATGTCAAAAATAGGGACTCCCATTTAAAAAATAAAAGTTGATCTTAAAATGACCTTGAAGGTGAGGTTTAAGGTCAAATCTAAGGTCACCATTGAATTCCCTGATAAATATTACTTAAGACCTTAAGTTTTTTATTTCAATAACGACCCTCTAAAATTATTCGTGATTTTCAAACTAGTATGCATTTGACCTCCATTTGACCCGCTGAAGTCGCGTTCACCTTAGACCTTAATACATATCTGAATGTAGAATTTCCCGCTCTTTCGATTGCTGATGTCAAAAATAGGGATTTAAAAAATAAAAGTTGATCTTAAAATGATCTTGAAGGTGAGGTTCAAGATCAAATCTAAGGTCACCATTGAATTCCCTGATAAAAATTACTTAAGACCTGATCTTAAGTTTTTTATTTCAGTAACCATTCTCTAAAATTTTCTGGGCTTTCCATATTTATTCCTCACCCTGTATAATATAACACTGCAGATAAAAACAACATTATACCTATTATATATTTTAAATCGGATGAAATTACAAAATCTTTATCTAATAGGTACTATATCGAACTAGTTTCCGTCGTCAGCGCAATAAACGATTTACGTATAATAGTTGTGTCGCTGCGCAGCTCGAAAACAGTATTGGGTTAAAAAAAAAGACAAAAAAAAAAGAAGAAATAAGAGAAGGAATGAAATTGATTGGGGAGGTCGTGACAAGTTGATTTGCCGCGACTCCTATATACTACGGTTATATATATATGATTGAACACAAGTTAATGGAGCTGGTCCGAGGCGGAGCGGGAAAGACTGGGGGGGGGGGG
>UELV01086673.1:11950-22318 GCA_900490015.1 Megastigmus stigmatizans | reverse complement strand
TTGGTGGGGTGCTACCCTTTTGGACCTCACAAAAAATAAATTCGGGAATACCTGGCCTACCAGGTTTGGTGCTGTTGGATGTAGCAAGTACTTTGGCCTTATAATCATTACGAATATAAAGGGCAACACCACCACCATTAACATTTCGATCCCGACGTACCACACTAAACCCATCGATCTGAATGAGTCGATCATCGACAACTGGGCCAAGCCACGACTCGGCAATTCCGAACAGAGAGAGAGAGAGAGAGAGAGAAAGAGAGAGAGTCGAGGTCGCGTGGGAAACATGGATGGCGGTATTTACGTGCTGATTCTCGGAAAATTCATTATGCGGGGAAAAGTTAATTGAGATTTTCGCCGACGTAACCAATTATCGCGAAATTTTTTCGACTCGCCGGCTAATTTATCAGATTTTTTTTTTTTTTTTTCATTTTGTAAACTGAATATTTAACATTGTTTATTAAATAAATTTTGCTTGCAACGAGATACCGTTCTTTGTGCATAGCGAACAATTTCCATCCTGCGAAACTCAATAAACTACATTGAAGTATGTAATATTTTTTTATTTATTACTTTAATTAAACTACATCATCAACTCTAAACAACAATTTCTCGTTATCCTCGCAATACCAAATGTTACGGAGGCATATAATTTCAATAACAAAGCCGAACACTACACCGGGAAACAATTTAAAAAACTTTTATTTTAAAAACTTTTTGCTTCATGAGCATAACTCGTAAAAGCTTGAAGTTTTGCACTTTGATGAATACAATCGATTCGTAAATTTATCTTAGCCGTCCGCTAATCTTCATAAACGATTTTATAGTGCTGCGAGAGGTAAGAATTATCGATGCCCTGAGCAAAAGCGAGCTTTCAGAATTTCATTATAGCCACAAGTAAAGTACAGTATACACATCAGGAAAAGTCTCTCGGTCAATAGTTAAGATAAAAGAAGAAAAAGAGAGTGCAATGAGAGCTGAGCGTGGGAAATAAGGTAAAGGAGAAAAGGAAAGGCAAGGATAAAGAATGTCGTATAAGTGACAAAATCACTCAATCCTCTTAACACTGGCAACTAAGTTTTCTCTCTCTCTCTCTCTCTCACTCTCTCTCCAATGACATTTTAACAGTCTCACTCGCCAGGCAGTTACTCCTTTAACTGCCGGATAAAGATAAAATATCGAGTGCACTCTCGTCGTCAAACTTGCGTGGCCGCGCGGCGCATACTCGAGGATAAGAGTTCATCGAAAAATTAAAATCGAACGAGAGGAATTGCCTAATGGCCGCGAGGAACAGCGCGGACTCTCAAAAGAAATTAATCAACTCCTTCCCTCTCCCTCTCTCTCTCAGTCTCTCTGTCTCTGTCTCTCTCCCCTTTCCTCTCCCGACAGCCGCGCAGGAAACTTGCCCCGCGTGCAGCCCAAGATTCCTAAGAGATCTCGCGGGAGTGTATATAAATTCTGGATGGTTATATAGGTATATATAGGTATATAGAGCTCATCCCTTCAGCTTCAATTTTCGAAGGTAAAGCAATAACCGTGAATTTAGTTTTAATGTTCCCTTTCAACAGCTCCCAATTTTCGTTATATACACCCGCCGAGGTTCGTACAGGCCCACTCCCACCCCATCCATCGCAACGATTAATTTCTCCATGTTTTTTTTCTTCCTTCTGCCGCCGCAACCTCTCCTTGATTGCGCGAGCGCGCGCTCCAACCTACTTTTTCATGCCCCAGCTCTGTTTTCATTTCCACTCGCGTTCGTTGGCTCTCTTTTCTCGCTGCGAGTTCGCTAAGCGAATATCTCCCGTTTCTATGGCCGTACCGTGCACTCGAGGAGGCTTCTTAGCTTCGATCGGCCGCGGCTTGGCTGTATAGCTCTGGGTTAAAGGATAGTGGGAAGGAGTTCTGCAGGAGAGTCAGAGAGGGAGTGGGAGGGAAGGAGAGAGAGAGAGAGAGAGAATAGTCGTATCTGCGCGAACTCGAGGTAATTCTCGAGGAATAATGGAGTGGACCGGGGGGTTCGTTCAAAAGTCCCATAAATTCGCGGAGCGCCAGAGTGTGTGAGGGAAAGCCTAAAGGAGAGGCTAACGGGGGTACGAGTTAAACAGCCAAGCGATTCTATCCCCGGGATACTGTGTGTGCGCGCGCCAGCGCTAACTAGCTGCACAAGGAGACTAAGAGAAATCACGTGGACTGGGGGGCGACGACGACGCGGTAGCGACAAGTAAATTATTTTGACTTGTCGCTATCTTGGCCGAAGCTGTTCCGGAGTTCTTTGGGACGGAAGTATTCGGGGCGGAAAGTTTTATGTTGTCGCTACTGCGGTATTTTGAAATGTGGAGAGGAAAGCTGTTTTCGAGTGGATACGAGATAAAATCTTAAAGCTGTTGATCGAGAAGAAATGCTTGTAGGAACGAGTGAAGAGTTCCCATGATTAGACAAACATTTTCGTCGTAGATAAATGTGTGAATATAGTAATTAATTTAAATGCTTTGATTGATACGATTGATCTATATAAATAAATACTATTGGTGTAGATGACATCGACGAAATAATTCCTTTCAATTTGACATTTCAAAACTTTCGAGTTTCAAAAACTTGTTTGCGTTTTACCTGGGATTCAATTTATTTATTCGAAAAAAAGGCTGTCCATTAAAGTCATTCGATAGCGCGTAAAGCAATTATTACTAGTGACCTAGCAGGGTTAAAATAAAAGGACTTTTGATATTCAATGTCAATAGACGTTATAACTGGAGCGCCAACAGATCCATAATTTACCTTTGACTATATATTTATTAGGTACAGCAACCTTTGCACAATCTCATTAACGGAAAACGATATTTCACGTTCGATTGATGTAACCGTCTCTTAACTAACTCTTTGAAAAATAAAAAAAAACCAAAGTCCTTTCTTATATTCGCCGATGATTCTTTTTCCATATCTATTATATCCAACAGCGACAAAGGGAAAAAATCGCAAACGAATCAATAAACGACTGTCCAAATACTCGCTTAAAGCTTAAAAAGCGCAAAAATTGGCTTTCCGCTTTTCCGCAATGCATTATTCGCGGATTCCGCTCGTGGAAAATGAAAAAGCATCCTGCGGCTGCACCGAACACACAAAAATGTTAATTGCAGAGGCGGCGAGGTAATGATTGCGCGATTGGCGCGAGAGTCGGTATAAAAAAAAATCAGACCGTGTGTGCGTTTCGGATCGGAGTCTGTATATGTGTGTACGCTCGACCAAACCGATGACGATATAAAAGGGTGGAAGAGCGCGAAAGAGAGAGAGAGAGAGAAAGGGAGAGAAGAGTCACGTAATTTATGGCTGCTCGTCATTTGCCGATGTAGTCGCGAGCGCAGGACAGCAAAAAGCTTCGAGGAAAAAAAAACAATACGCGCGGAGTGAGAGGGTGGTAAAAAAAGAGCCGTATGGTCGTTCGACCGCGTATCCGGCGCCGTGTATTTGTTATTGCGGCGACCGCATAAAATAGTCCCGGTGTAACGTTTCGATTCAATACCTCGGAGCCGCGCGCGATATTTTGCATTATTTGTTTTGCTTTAATTCCCGGAAAAACGAGTGAGAGAGAGAGAGAGAGAGAGGAAGAATCGACGCCAACTATATTGCGGCTAACTACTCGATCTGTGTTCGGTCTGCGTTACTTTGTTTAAAAAAGCCATGGAGGATGGGGGAAAAATATACGAAATTTCGCGCCTGTAACCGTGGCCATGGAGATGCTTGATGAACCTGATTTATTTAGCCAAATATTATGCATGCCGACTTGTTATTTCAGCGCTAATTTGTTTTATTAGCGGGGAAAAAGAGAGAAGCTGCGCCATGATAACGGTGCTGTTTTCTTTTCTATTTTTTTTGCAGCGACAGTAGCAGCAGCAGCAGCAGCAGCAGTGGCAGTGTAGCGCATGTTTCGGATGGAGTTGTACGTGCCAAGGCAGGAATTTTTACGACTGGCCTTGCGGTATATTGAGAATTATGACTCGATTCCATTTTCTTGTATTACGGTAAGACAAACGATCGATGATTGCAAATTTTTATTACCCCTACAACCGTATATCACTTGCTCTGGCATGATGGAAAATCTGTTCGCCCAAGTGGTGAAATATTCGCTTGGGGTGATAGAGCCGACTTTTATGTTTTGCTTTTGTGGCCCTTTTTTATAAATTATTCGTTGTCGCGCGTCCTTGCGATAGTATTTCTCAAGAGATTTTATGGTAAACAGGATTATTTGACATAAGGTGGAAGGACTGGCATTTACGTATAAGAATGAAAGATTGGAATAGCCTATAGAGCCTAGTTATTACACTTTTTTTCCTTACTCAGGTAAAAGACAAATTCACATTCTGGAAAAAAGATCCGTTAATCCGCTGAATATAATGAATCACATACCTATATTAAATTATTGAAAAACCAAATGAATCAGCACTAATTTAATTAGCGAGCCAAAGGTTAAAGGTACAATGGAAACACATTTCATTATTTTAAGCTTTTCCTTGAATAAATTCTAATAATGATCGAATGCTTTTCGCGATATTAAAATAAGCTCTGCTAGTGCACAAGGAAAGTTTCCATGAGATTCGATGAGAGATTATTTATTATGTTTAAAGGTACTCGGTAAAGTTTAAGGCGAACCTACGTTGCATTCATCTATTGCATTAATTGAAAAAGTTTTTCCCTTACGGACCTTTTTAACAATAAAAGCTTTAGTATGATTGGTTCAGCAACTAGAGCGCCACAGATTTTTTTTTCTACAGTTTTGCAGAACCGTTTGATATTTATTCCCTCCCCAACCTTTTTTTTTTACAAAACTCAAACAATATCAGCGAAACGCGTAACAATCACTAGTTCTCGAGGAAAAGGTACGTCAGGCTATGTGCTCTTTCCTCTAACAAATCCCTTTTGGCGTCAAATCAACGCTGGGCGACTCGACCGCACATCGAGCGCGCACCATCCGCCTTCTCCTGTAATTTCTTTTTCTGCAAGCACCGAAAAAGGCACTGGGAGTCTCGGCTCTTTTGCCCGTCGCGACATTTCAAAGTGAAATCTTCGCTCGTTCCAACCGAGTGATGAGAATCCTCTCTCTCTCTCTCTCTCGCTCTCTCTCTCTCTCTCTCTGTCCTACATTTCAAGCCTTTTCAGAAAGGAACACACACACACACACTGCACACACAAAGCCGTAACCGTCGTCTAAAACACTGGGCTCGACCGGCATTATACAACGAGTCGACTCGATTCCCCTGCAAGGATCAGCTAAAACAAACGAACGCTCCGTCGGGCAGAAGCAAAAAAAAAATTGAGAGCCGGCGATCGGAGAGCTCTGAGCGCGCGCGCAAAGTAACTGCAAAAAAGCGCCTCTGACTGCACACACCGAGTAGGAGAGAGGAGCGAGTAGAGCGGTTCTCGATCCTCGGATTATTTCCCATATATACATATACATCTAGCCTCCAGCTCGCCTTTTCCATGGTATATATAGGGGGGGAAAAAAGCGGCCGCCAGCGAGGCTCGATTATCCCGGAGCCACGGCGAGTATTTTCTCGATCGGTCGATCGTGCACTCTCTCTATACGCGGTAGAAGCAGTTTAGAGAGTGAGCGAGTGCCAGAAGTCGCGTCGCGTCTTCGCGAAGATGAAGCTCTCGTCGGCCTCCCCCATGAATATATCGATATCCCATTAGGTGGGCCATCGTCGCTCCTTGTGCAAAGAGAGAAGCCGGAGAAAAGGCTTTCTGGGGACAATCTAATCGCCCCGCCATTAATGCCTTGGCAGGGTTGCGGCATTATACCTACTCAATCCCCACCCGCTCCTCTTCTCCTGCACACAGCCCCGCGTCACCTGGTCGAAATGTATGCGTTGACATACGCGCGCAGCACCACCGCCGCTGCCGCCGCCGTATCATCGGGGACCAAAGCCCATTTACATTTCGGATTTATACCCTTTTACGCCGAACGAATCTTAATTGGCACTTGCGTGCACAGCAGGCCGGGTTATATGGGATCCGCGTGGACAAACTGCCCGATAGGATTGTGGACCAGACATTCGGGGGAATATATGTTTTCATATCGATTCGCTGCGTGTGCTATCGGTGGCTTTGATGGCTCAAAAATTTTCATGGCTTTTGATTAGTGCGGCTTGATTAGTTTGTTGGATAAGTGCAGTTTCCGCGATGCGGTAGTTAATTCGGTCTGCGGATATCGTGTGTAGGGTGTAAAAATTTCCAACTGCCTGCGTCAAACTGGGTTTTTTAGTTTCTTTTACATCAAAATTTAATGTAAAAAAAAAATAAACGAGAGTAGTTAATTATGAAAATGATAGGAAAATGTAGATGATGCATTAATGTGATATAAAATGTTGTGCATGCAAACATTTTCTAGCTGAATATTTTAACAGGTTAATTCACTGTCGAGACGTAAGCTTATATACACGGCTAACGTAGCTCATGAATTTTTTTACATTTTGTTTACATTTTAATTAAAAAGAAATGTATAGTATGAATCGAAATTGGCAATTTTCGTCGCCCGGATTGTTTATTGTATCCATAGGTTCAACTTTTTGGGAAAGCACATACACATTAAGATTAAACATTCCTTTTGACAAATATTTTTCCTACGAGTGAGTCGTGAAATTCGGGAGAACGGATTGACAAGAAATCTAAATATTTAAATTTTTACGTAGTAGCATGCATAATAAAATCTCATCTTTAAGGAAGACTCTGCTGCTTTACTTTAGTTTAAGATGCGTGTGATTCGGTGTAACACAGGACTGATTATCACAAACGCGATGAAATCTTTTACTGCCGACCTTTTTTCAAAGTAGCTTATCTAATTACACAGCACAGTATGAAAGTAACTTAAAATAAAACTGCATACATTTTTATTCGCACTTTTGAAAATTCATATTAGTTTGATTGAAGCTTCTCATCACTTTCTAAATTCAGCGAATTCATCAGTTATACTTGAATAATCGACCAATTTGCGAACAACCGATACCAAGGGACCATTCGTCAATTCGTCCAGCAATTTTTTTTCCTCTCCTCGTTATATATTTCGCCAAATTTCTCTCGGACGATAGCTCGGAAAATTCCAATTTTCCGTTATATATCGGAATTTCTGAATACACCGAATTCCCGGACGCTCTATATAAAATTGAGAGCTTCCTGGTACTTTAGTAGAGGAATGTTTAAAGTACCATAACAAATAATTATAAGCTGCGAATGTTACCGTTTTTACCTCGTTTTTTCCTGACAAATGCGCGCACACATAAAGCTCGAAACATTCGAAACTTTGGCCGGATAATGTAGCCAATAGATGAATAGCCATGTTGCGAAGGATGCGCGTTCCAAACCTATTACACGCACGCCGTTTGAATTTTCAATTGTATAACGGATAAATATTTAAAGAAAATTATTTTCATTTTAATTAATAAACGATATATATTTATATACACAAAGTGATACTTGGTGATATTCCAATTTCCCATATTTTAAAGAGACTAGCATATTTTTATATTTGTACAGGAGAATTCTCGGATCTCAGACGTAAATAATCGAAAATTCTTTATTAAACTCCCACAGACTGGATGCTCTGTATTAAAGAAGGAAATAAGCATAACCTTCGCCGTAAAAGGATACGAGCTGAGCAATGTACATAAGCATGACCCAATTTTTAAAAAACCTCTACGGTGCAAAAGAAATCCTATATAGGAGGCGAGAATCCGTCTCTGGAAGGCGAAGTTTTGCAAGTAAACGAGACGATGACTGTGCAGACGGAATTGAAAGTTTGGCAAGTGAGCATTCTGTCACTGTTAATTACCGGTTAAGTTCATTCTCCCAGCAGCAGTAGCAGCAGCAAAGCCGCGAATTCCGCAAGGAACATTTTCCCGCCTGGTCCCCACCGCCCCGCGGTAGCCAAAGTTACAGCGAGTCTGTGGCGGCCCGACAACCTAGCAGCTAAATAAACGCAATAAAAACCGAGAGAGCAGCTCTCTCAAAGCCACAGTATAGCGGTGGTGGCGGCAGCGTCGGCGGAGGCAGCGAAGAAAAATCGTCCCTCGAATTTGGCAAAGCAGTCGCTCCTTGGAAGCATCTCGTCGTCGCCGCCGCCAGATCGGGATCCAATTCGCTCGTGTACACGTATATATGTATATATATATATATGTGTGTGTGTGTATAGCGAAACAGCAGTAGCAGCAGCGGCGGCGGCAGTAGCGGCAGCAGGCAGCTACATCAGTAGTAAGAGCCGCACCCCGCGCGTCGTCCCTGCGCCAGTAGTAGTAACGAGTGCGCGCGCGGGGCGGCACTTAAAGCTGCATTACCCGCCGACCCACACACGCGCGCGCGCTCCGCTCGGGGCCCCTGGAATAATACATGCATAAACAAGCTCTGGGGGTAGTGCATACGTGTGTATGTGTGTATGTGTGTGGGGGGTTGGGAGGTGGGTGCGGGTGATTGTAGGTGTGCGGGGCACACACGCAGATACACTCGACTGGCTACAAAGCAGCTGTGATGGGGAGAAATTGTATGTATACATAGGAGAGAGCGGAAGAGAGAGAGAGAGAGCTGGGGGGGAGGAAGGCCCGCGGCGGCAGCTCGCGCTTAATGCTCGAGCGCGCGTTGGCATGCGCCGCTGCTCCTATTATTCCTGCATTCGTGCGAATTGTTAGTTTCTACCACCTTTCTATGTCTTCTGCATAGGTGCAGTGTGTGTGTGTGTGTCTGTCTGTGTCTGTGTGTGATGTACACTGGCAACAACGGCGGAGGCTTTGAGGGAGAGAGAGAGAGAGAGCAAAAAAAAGGCACCCACGGTCTCTGCAGCTGTCTTTTCCCTCCTCGCGGCGGCCCTCTTCGCTCACGCTTCGTTCTTCCATTTCCTTTACTTTGCTCCGTTCCTTTTTTCGGTACCGCCTATATATACGCGTGTGTACAGTCCCGCGTTCGCTTCTATATACTTCGATGTATTTCGCGTGGTTAAGTCTGCAGCTCTTTTCTCCTGCCTTCTGCTTAGCAGCTTCTTCTCCTTCGACTCTTCCCTTATATATATATATCCCTTCCCTTTTCCCCCTCTCTTTCGCCGTCGTTTTTATCGCCCTGTTTTCATCTTTAACGCGGTGCTTTCTTCCCTTTTATACGACGCCTGCTTAACTTTAACGGCATTGCTCGCGCGCGCGCGGGGTATTTTTTCCCTTTTTATTCGCCTCCTCGCGTTCTTTGCGTATAGCGTATAGCTCGCGCGGATTGCAAAATGAAAGCCCCTGAATGTGCGACCTTCCTTTTTAAATTCTCTTCGCGTGTGACTATATAGAAGTGTCTTTTGGAGCACTCGAAAAATCGAAGCTCCGCATGTAATAGGATAATTATGCGGTGTCTTTTCATATGTGCCAACTGCCATATGACTTTTCAGTTTTCCGCGCATTCCTGAAAAATATATCTATGTAATATTCGGCCAAATTGATGAATAGCATTAGAGGTGGAAAATATATAAACACGGTTAATTTAATATACGCTTGGCGTGCGAGATTTAAGGGAGCCACTGTTTCTTGGAATCCTCGTGGGGAAACTAGCGCACCAAGAATGGTTATAGTTACAGTACATTATCCACAGTAGTAATGGCTTGGCAGTAACTGTACTTATCATTAATATTTATAATTTATCGGTGTGGCATGACTGTTTTTAAAATTCAAACGCGGAATTCGCGTGGATCCTCGAGCGCCAGTCGGGACTTGGAATAATTATTTGAAAAGTCTACGGATACTCTCGTAAAACTTTTTGCTATAAGAGGAATCTCGGATCTGTGCACCGACGCTCGTGAAGTAATCTAATTATAATGTCGAGCCCTGAAATTACTAATTGAATTAAAGCTTTATTCGCCAAGTTGGAAAATTAAACTTTGCGCGAATTCTTTTGTTTTGGATTAAGTGTCCGGTGGAATAAGGCAAAGGTCCGACGCTCGTAAGTGGAGCGAGTTAACAGTCCTTCTTCTAGGTGAAATTGCTATTTACAGCGCGGACGTTAAGCTCGACACGCTGGTGTATTACGCTTTACTCGCTGGAGCTTACATTGTCATTACCGCGTAAATAAGAGGGCAACAGCTTCTTTTGCCTAAACATTCCAATTTTATGCCATTTAACTTATACTTTTACACACTCGTTCGAGTAGGGATTACGCGTAAAACCATCTGACCCATTAGTTCCGGGTCTCGAAAAAGGCACGACAATAACATGAGAAATTGGCAATTAACGAGTGGTGAAAACTAATTAAAATCGAATAAGTGCATCATGTGCCCCGTTCGTCCGAATTAAACAATAAAATTCGCCTCGCAAAACGAGAAATCCGCTCTATTAGTAATAAAAGCGGGGTGGGGGG
>UELV01086673.1:0-11930 GCA_900490015.1 Megastigmus stigmatizans | reverse complement strand
GGGGGGGGGGGGGGGGGGGGGGAAGAGACAGCGATTCCAGTCGAAGAAAATTTAATGAGCGGTATGCAGACAATTCTCGTAGCGCACCGGCTATCGGAATACCTCTCTCTCTCTGTCCCACTCTCAGGTTTTTTTTTCTATCTGTAAAAGCTCGTGCTGGAGTGGGTTTTTTGCTCGCTCTATTCGCGCGTCGCACCAAGTTACGAATCGACTGGCTACAAGTTAATTAGTACTTCACGTAGAAAGCGGAGAGAACGGAAAGAGAGGACAGAGAGAAAGAGGGAGTAGAAGGGGGCGAGTGGGTGTTGGGGAGAGTGGGAAGGAGGGGGTGGAGAGGGTGAGGCTACGCTCCCGGTGCCATTTTTACGACGTCCCGTTTACTCGGGCCGCGCCGTGTCATTAAACCGCTCGTAAAGCACTTTTCCTTCCTTGCCCCGGTATACTGGCCCTTGGAACTAGACGAAGAAGAAGAAGAAGAAGAAGAAGAAGAAGAAGAAGAGACAGAGGGATTTCCTTCTCGCTTTCTCTCGGCTCGCGCGCGCGCGCAGCCTGACTTTTGCAGTCACGGGGTCCTTTTATACGTTACCGCGAGCTGCACCAGGGCGAGGAAAAGTTTTTCAAACTCTGCGCACACCGAGAATTTCCCGTCCTTCGCTCTACTCGCGCATACACACGGACGACACTCTCGTAGATCTGTACATGGACAGCGAACCGATTGTTCGAGTGCTAACGAACGGGAAAGTCTTTAAAAAAGTTCAAGTCTTCCCTTCTCTCTCCCGCGAGCGAGCGAGAGAAAGAGAGAGAGATTCTTTTTTTTCCTCCTCGCCCCACGGGTTACAAGTAGGGTAGGAAGGTAAACTTGACAGCTGTGAGCTGTAACTCTCGTGCTGTTTGACGCAAGTAGATTCAATTGCAACCGCTTTGTCTGCACGTAGCCGATTAGTGAGCGCTACTCATTTTACTCGATTGCTCGATTTCCCCATTGTCTACAAATGAGTCTACAGTCTTTTGCCTAATGTACGGCTAACGTTCATTATTGCATCGTTTAAAAATAATATTTTTCTAGAAAATATATAAATATCTATACTTCCATAGCTACACTCTAAGCATCAAAGTGTGAAACTTGACACTAAATGGTACAAATTTAATATTACACATCAAATATTAATTTGTAGCTAACTCGCTTATTAGCTAGAGTAAATTAATGAATTTAATCTCGCATAAAGAATAAACTTCCAACTTTTTAGGGTGAAATTTTCAATTTATACTTTAGTAGAGGTAGAACTCCGTAAAAGTGTAACCTAAGATTCTACTTTTATAGCGAGGAGAAAGCGTAGAGTTCACTCTCTGTTTAAAGATAAAATTGTTAATTTAGGCTCAGAAAAGAGTAAGAGTATATGTCCATTTTTACTGCTACTAAGTAAACGTTTGAATATATTTAGTACCTCAGAAGCGGAAACTGCTCAAACTATTCAATTTAGTGTCAACTTTCATTCTTTAAGGTTTAGAGTCTGTGTCAGCCAATGGTGTGTCGTCAGCGCAACGAAAAATAATCGTAAAATAATTACAATTTGAAGTTGAAAAAGTGCACCGAAAGCTAGCGAGAGTGGCTCTCGCTTGTACTTTAAAAAATATCAAATACTTCCGCTTTATTAACTTCTCTGTTAACCGACGCCGTCTGTCGGCTTCTCGCGTCCTCGGTCCTATATAAAACAGCCTTTCGTGTGCTCTCTCTCTCTCGCTCTCCCCGCAAGATAAACAAAGCCATAGCTGTAAATAAAATTTGCATTCGCTCGCGCGAGGCGCTGCGGAATTCTGCAGTTACAATCTACAGGTTATACATTGCACACTACGTTCGAGAGGCGCGCGCGCGCGAGTCGAGGAGCTGCGGCAGTACCGTGCAGCCTCCAACTTGATCAGTTTAAGAAACGTCAGAGCTGCCGGAGGAAAACAAAGAGACACAGACGGGAGAATGAAATGAACTGAAATAAATGGGATTGCCGGTGAGCGCGGGAGTGAGCTTTCTTTTAAGGAATATAAATGTTTGTGTACTCGAGTGGTGGCGCATTATCCCGGGAATGAAGCGCTGCGGGGCTCGAGATGAAGTGCTGCTCGCAGCGGTTCTATGATTGTTAAAGGATATTGTTGGAAATTTCCTTTTAATTTATCCAAACTCGCGTTGTGCCCGTCGGGACGGATCGCTGCTACGGAATATAACACCGATGCGTATATAGAGTAATTACGAGATCGGAAAGCCCGATTGCGGCTGCTATATGTATTTGTACAATGCGATTGGTCGTGTTTTGTGAATCTATGGATTATCGAGAATATCACAACGACCCCCAGACACGTTCATTAATTAATATCTAAACGAAAAAAATGTTACGGGAACTTGACTCCGCAGGATTTATACGCATCACTTAATTGTTCTAACGATATATACATATAGAGATTATTCAAAAGTTCATTAACGCGAATATTTTTCCAACTACGCGTAATTATGGTTGTAAGACCCGTATTGAGCACGAGTTTAAAATGTACTTTTTTATTCGAGGCTTTGAGGTCTTTTTATGCATAAACGCTGTACGCAAATAAAGCATCGTTAAGCGAATCGTGAAAAGTAGAGCCACTTCACACGTTTCATTAAAAATTTAATTAACAGCTGGAAAAAAATTCTGAATAGCCAACAGCAGCAGTAGCAGCAGCAGCAGCAGCAGCAACAGCAGCAGCGGCAGCAACGAGTCGAGCTGCACGAGTGAATAAAGTAAATAATAAGTCTCGGCGCGGCTGCAGCGAGCTCCACCTCGAATAGCCGGAAAGGGTAGAAAGTGAGTGCAGCGGAGACACACTGTAATGGCTGCGAGGCAGTAAAGCGAGCCGCTACATATATCCGTGTGTCCTTTGCTCCGAAATTGGTGTGTACGTCAAGCGGCGCTACTTTTACGAGAGTTCAAGAGGGGCGCGGGGAGGGACGGGGGAGAAAAGGGGGAGGGGCTATGACCGAGCGACCTGGAAATTTTTCCAACGTCTTTGGGAGAACATCGAGTTAAGCATCTTCTCTGCCAAGTAAGAGAGAGAGAGGGAGAGAGAGAGAGACCGATACACACACTCGACTCCCAACTGGCCTCTCCACCCAAAAAGCTCGGAGAAGAAAAGGAGGTCGTTGCTTTCATGGCCCTCGTGCCGTGTGTGTACCCATAGCCGCGCAATCGGCTGTGTATAGCACTTTCTCTATTAATGCGAGTCCGCCGCTGCTGCTGTTGCTGCTGTTGCTGCTGCTGCTGTTGCTGGCCACTCGAGGTTATGGTGCGCGAAAATGAAGTCGTGAACGATGTATGGCGATTTCTTGGCTTCTCGCGCGCCCCTATATATACTGCAGCCGCACGTCGGAAGCGAAAGAGAGAGAGAGCGAAGAAGAGGGTGAAATTAAACGATCACCGAGATTTCCGAGAGCTCGCCCTCTGACTTGTTGATGGCGCTGAGGAATTTCACCTCGGTGAGTCTTTTTCGCTGCAGGACTGCCGAGGCGGAAGCTTTACAAGTGGCGCTTTCGCACGCCGCTCGGCTAAATTGAAATAATTCCAGAAGCTGCTTTTGCTAAATTTTATCGCGCAATCTTTTTCTAGTTGGAAATATGCGACTCGTTTAATTTTGGACTCAATGTGTACCTACACTGAAAAAAAAATTTCTTTGATTCAAAGAAATGCATTTCGTTGCCGATAAATTTTTTGATTCAAGCAAATATTTATTAAAGTTGAACTGACTATTACTTGCTTTGATAAAATAATTGTTTGGGATGAACATAGTTTTTAGTCAATCCAAAGAAAGCTTATTTGATTAAAAGAATTTTTTGCATCACATTTAATAAATCATTTATTCGACTCAAATAAACTGATGTCCTTGAGAGTACAATATTTATTTAATTAAATATTTATTCAAAATAATTAAGTAATTTATTTAAGAAATGTAAACATTTATTTGATACGAATAAATGATTTTTCAATTAAAAAATTATTAGAAGCAAGAAAATTTTTATTTGCAGTAACTAAATTATTTCTTCAAACGAAAAATATTCAAAGTGACATATTAATATTTTGTTACTTTAATTATTTTTTTTTAAATTAAGTAAATATTTCTTTGAAACAAATTAATTCGGTAATAATTCAATTCTTTAACAAATAGATATTTTTTTTACACAACTCAAAGTATATATTGTTTCAAATAGATTTTCTCTTGGAACTAGGCAAACCATTTGTTTGTTTCAACCAAATGATTTATTCACAAAAATACAAATTCATTTTGTAAATTCAAACAGTATATTTATTCAAGTTGACTAAATAAGGTTTTGTAGTAAAGAAATCATTTAATTATAAGAGAAAGCATTTATGAACAAATATTTCTTTGACTCGTTAAAAAATTAGATTGTTTTAATTAAATTATTTTATTAGTTTGACTATTTCTTTATTTTGAATTGAGTAAATATTTTTTTGAACCAAATTAATTATTCGGTAATAATTCAATACTTTAGCAAACACATATTTCTTTTACTCAACTTAAAGTATATATTGTTTCAAATAAATTTTCTCTTGGAACTAAACAATCTATTATGATGATAAATTTACTCGTGAAAAGTCTTTCACCGAAACTCCAATGAAAATATATATGGTTAATTGCGGTGTTTAAACGAATACGATAGATAGCGTAGTCGACCGATAGGAAAAACGAACCGGGTCAAGCGGTTGAATTCACCATCTATAGTCCATCAAAGTCCTGATTAAAGGGTTTACAATTTCGTGCTCGAAAATTAATATTTATAAAGCAGAGAGCTAAATTAAATACAAAAAAGGGAGGGAAAAAAGATTTGGATAATTCAAGAACCAGTTTGCTTAACTATTTCAACTGATTTCTTTGAAATCGCGCACAATATAAAAGTACACATTTGTGTCACAGCACAATACAGCTGAAAGTGTGTTGCCTATGTTTAATATGAATAACATACATCCAAGTGTGCAGTAAAACATACTTGGATTTGCCGTGCATATATCGCGATATACCCATGCCTCATTAAAAATTTAATGTCTCAAAAGTCTTTTTTTTATGCAAATGCATGCTCGCGATATACGAATAGAGAGCGAAATAAGAGCATTTATAAAACATGCGGTGTATGCGTGAAAGTATTAATGGATTTTTATTCGCTTGGAATTCGGTATACTTTTTTAAATCACTAATTATGAGTCTAAAATTAGAGGTAAAGGCCGGGTTGTTAATGCGAAAGAAGTACAAAGCCACAAAGTTGTTTTTTTTTTCCTCGTGAATGTTTGAGTTAAAAGTGACCTTTGATAAATTTCATATTTTAAGAATAAAGTATGAATAAAACCGCGCTCCTCGTGTACATATTTACTCGCAATTTTCATTGTAGCTGATATAAATATTTATTGCAAACTAGTTATTCATGTAGAAAGGGAGATATTGTCAAAGAACACATCTCTCGCAAAGTTTTCAACAATTGACATTAATTAACGCTACATACGATATATTATAAAGTACATATCCGCAGCTTTGTTAGACCGAATCCACTGCAGTGTCTACATCGGCGAGAATTAAAATTGAACCTACATCCACGCATCACTGATGCACATAAAGGCGAATCTTTTGAGGACGCGCGCAAAAAGGAGCCATACATAGATTACGAGCCCATAGGGAGCACAAGCTCGCTATGATAATAACTCGATAAGTGTGCAGGTGGCCCTAATGAATCTCAAACAGAGAAACGTTACAAGCGCGCGGCGCATCCACCCTTATATAGACCGCGAACGCAAAAAGGACATCATGCATGGCACAGCAGCAGCAGCAGCAGCAGCAGCAGCAGCAGCAGCAGTAGCGGCGGCGCATTAGCAAGCGCAAGTTGGAAATGTCAGTCCTTCGTATAGTACGAGCGAGAGAAAATGCTCGGATGGGAGGAGACTGAAGAGGAGGAGGAGGAGAAGAGGTGCATGACTGGCAATATCGTCACTCCTCGTGCGGTGCTGCCTCCCAGCTCTCTCTTTCTCTCTCTTTCTCTCTCTCTCTCTCTCTCTCTCTCTCTCTCTCGGGTGCGCGCGAAATAGTTACAGCCTGCTCGGCTGCACATAGTCAGGAGCGAGAGAGAGAAGCGCCTGGCAGGTTTTGCTTTCGGTTTTGATGCGGGAGCGCTCGCATAAACGCCGCGGGAAGTCTATCTTAGTTTCCGGGCTTGCGGCGGCTCTATGTATCTAGAGCCGCCGCCGCCGTCGCCGCCCGGCGTTGCGTACAGTGCATATATACACACTACGCCGCCGCCGTTGCCGCTGCCGTACTCCCGCGTACCGTCGTAAGTATACATACATATACACGAAGAGGGAGCGAGAGGGAGAGAGAGAGAGAGAGAGAGAGAGAGAGAGAGATAGGGCGACAACTCGAGCTGCTGCTGCTGCTGCTGGTGCAGCTTCAGCTCGAGACTGTCTGTCTCGCTCGAAGCGGATTTGTCGTACCGACACTTTGAGAAATTTCTCTCCAACGAGTTTATACGAATTTGCCGCCTGTCCTGTTATACGTATCTCAATACGCGTATAGGTATATATAGCCCGGTATAGGGAGCGTAGAGCTGTAGGTGCACATAGTGCAGGGCGCGCGCGACCCGAGCCATGGTATTGCAATGCAGCGCGTTATGTACTCGGGCGCGACAATGCAAGCGCGACCAACTCATGCGCACACCCTGTGTATATATTCTGTATATGTATAAGGTGTATGCAGCCCGGCTCGCTTCGATGCTTTAATGCTATTAGCCAATCAAACGTTCGATTAATTTATGTGCTACAGCGACTCTCTCTCTCTCTCTCTCTCGTTTATTCTTCCACCTCAACCCATTCGCTCTTTTTGCGGCGATGCTTTCTAATTGAATAAGCGATCTTTGCTGTACGCTGCTTCATCTCGGACCTGTACAGCTTTTATTATCTTTGATTGAATACGCGATTCTTGATGACAACGGGTGAAAGAAATTGACTTTCGAAATGGTCACTTTTACAATTGGATAATCACCAATTCGGAATAACGAAAATGGAGATTAAATAAAATTTACAATAAAATTGGAAGAGGAATTCGAGAAAACCTATAATGAAAATGTTGAATTGTATTGGACAAATATTGTCTTTATCGCGATAACAATACTGGAAAACGTTACTGGTGTCATTTTATAACTGTGCAAATCAAATTACAAATTGTGTATCTTCTCGTGTGATAGCAATATACATAATATTTACAGTAAGAATAAAAAGCCGCTGTCGATTCGTTGGCATTTGGCTTCCTCAAATTTAACCATTTTCTCCAAGTAGGTCGATCATTTTTCAAATTAATACGATGTAAGAATTACGCAATAAATTCTAATAAATCATTTCTTAAATTTTCTTTATAATTTAAAAACTTTTTATGCAATATTATCATTTTTTTAGAATGCACGGTTTCTTCTCCGAGGAAGGAAAAAGTGTGATAAAATGAAAATGATAATATTAAAACAGTCTCCACATTTTCTCTCCCTTTCGATGGCAAACACCAGACACGCGCATTAGAAATCAATCGACACTGCGGGCGAGAACAGATAACCCACACCACATGTAGTATAAAAAAGGCGTCCGAGTAGTGCAGGCCTGTAATCTACGGAGCTCATATACACGGGGGAATCTCATCTTTCGCACGCACCACACATATATATCAGAGCAGTGCCAGACACGTCGCTATGCAAACAGTACACACATTTTCTCTCCTCGGCTCTCCCACGGTGTACATAGAGAGAAAGAGAGAGAAAGAGAGAGAGAGAGAGAGAGAGAGAGAGAGAGAGTGAGAGACTAACTATCAAGCGGCGACGCGAGACGCAGCAACGCCCTAATAAACGAAGGACGATAAATCATGCGGCGCATGGGACGCGTTCGGATTTCATCTTAGCCGGTGTGTCGCGACGACCCAGTCGGCTAACCCGCCCGCCGCAGAACCGGCGAAAACGTCGTTATCGCGACGCGCAACCCGAAAGTGCAACGGCCCGACGCGAGAAACGGGGACGTGCGCCGCCTTTTCTCGAGGCTAAGCAAATAGAACGTGCGTCGAGAGCTTGAGGATGCCTGCAGTGCGCACGAGGAGAGCTTTTTCAGAGATGGGGTGTGCTGCGCTGCGGTGATGGATCGGGACAGATTTTCGCTCGAGATTTTCTTCCTGGCGGCTGCCATTTTTGTTTATGCTTATCGCATTGGTCTTTTTCCTCCCAGAAATGGATTTGTTTTTCATTATACTTACTTTGGTATTGGTCGAATGCGTTGTTTTATTTAATGATTTTTTTACCGGAGTAAAAGATTTTAATATGTATAATGTAGCTTTACGACAAGAGCTATAGAATGAAAGTAATACTGCAAAAAGGCTTTTATCGATCTAGAATCTTATGCCATTTTTTATGGAAGATAAACTTAAACGTTATCGTTCCATACTGCAGTAACTAGTCAATTTTTCTGGCCAAATTACATTGTGATGGCTCCAATGAATATCATCGTTCGAATTTAAAATAAAATTAAATCATGGAGACTGGGTCGGTATAGGTTTGTTTTGGCCGGACTATTATTGGTTAAAAATATTTTAAAAATGGTACATTATTCTTAAAAATGTAATAGCACTATATGAAACGGTTATAATCATATAAGTTTTATAAGTCATAGAAATTATTATCTATCAAAAATAATAGAGCTAAAAGAGTGCACTTTTGCCATCGCCAAAAACTCATCTCGCTTCAGGTATGAGGCGCAATGGGTTCTCAATGTCAAATGAATGTGTAACCGTAACGATGCACTAGGAAACAGGATTCGAAGTCCATTGATACAGAATTTTTATTTTTTTAATTGACTATGGATTTTTTATGATTTTTTTGGATTACTTTATTAATTACCTTTTAAAGTATAATCAACACTGAACATTGCGTTATCAAAATAATGAATTACAAGGGTTTAAATGCACGATTGAAAACAGAATTTGATTCTTTTGAAGTAATAACCTGCAATATACTATTCTACAACATTTAAAAAATTACTAGCCTTAGAAGTAACATTGTTATTAAAATAAATACAAGTACCTATCTCGTCCTAATACCCATAACGCCCCACCTTGCCCTATCCTAAATGATATTTTAAAGCCAATTTTAAAAAGTGTAACATTTGTTCTTATATGTTCTTATATACAATTTCATCACTGCAATATTAATAAATAATTCCACAATGGCCCTTTACGAATCGTTAATTTCACAGAATACATAATAGCCTTGCAGAGAGTAAAAGATTAAATAAAAATTAACGAGAAATGTGCCGATTGACAAACGAAGCGTTTTTAATCGAATCTGCTCTATAGGAATTTATTAGCTCATTTAGCGGCAGCGAATCAAGTCAGCCGAGAATAGTTTCGCGCCAGGAAAGGAGTATTATTTAATTTAATGGATCGACCGTTATTTGAATTTTGATATATCCGTTTAATCATTAAGAATGATGGAAGGCTATGCGTGCGTTGCCGTATTTGAATAAAATATTAAGGATAATCCCCGGCTGAAGTAATGTTTAATTAAAGTAATGAAAATCGAGGCCGATGACATTATTTAATCAGTGTCGCTACCCACGCGCCGAAGAGCTTGCGCTATTATATTAATTTTCGAAAACTGCGCCAATCTAGGCCATTTCTAAACGTGTACTGATTACCTGGATTTGATTAAAATTTTAGCTCATTCCTTTACGCATCCATTCGTGTTCGTTGATTCGGGGCATTTTTGTTCCGGTGCAATTTTTCATCAGTCTAGATTAAATGATCAATATATTTAAATGGTTTATTCTATTTTCAAGGATTTCGTTTTTTTAAAACATGCTATATATCATGGATGGCATTTATTCGTTATTTATTTAAGACTGCGAAAAAAGCCGAAATCGGTTATTTTTTATAGTAGATTTCAATTTTCAACATAAACAAACAATACATACTAACAGGTGTTTATATATATATATGTATATATCGATTTAATGCGTATTTTACTAATAGGCTTACTCAATATAGACGAAATCTATACTTTTTCAAGCTCTAGTTTCAATATGACTACCACACCCGACAAACGATAAAGCATACGTTTTTCAACAAGTTCAAAATTGCCAACGCCAACATTTACTTTATGTCGCAACAAAAACGAATTTCAATTACACGTTGAGGGTCAAAAAAAAGAAACTACATCGATTCGGCAATATTTCCATTTAAGCACACCGAGCGAATACACTGCACCGCAGACACAACGGACGAACAATAAAAGCCGTTCTTTATGAAGTCACAATTATCAACATCAATTACGAAATCATTAGGAATTCCGTCATTCTCGCGTGATTTCCAATGAATTTAAGCTTGCCGCGCATGCGACGCGAGCACACGAATCTATTTCGGCGATTGGCCCTGATGGTAAAAACCAATGTGCACCTCATCGCTCCCGTAACCAAAATGAATAGCATAATTACTTACACTTTACTTTTGGGAAAGGGCCAATAATTATCGCTGTCGATATATAAAATCGATCGAACAAAAATCATCATTAAACAGGGAGACGTAGTCTACGCGTCCCCTATAAATTCGACTGCAGTGCGGGGAGGTCAATCAATCCAATTTAGCGCAGTCAACTGAATTCCCATCGGTAAAATTTAATTAAACTTTTATTTTTCTCCGCTCTACTCCCCGTCCTGTAGCTTCTCTTTTCCCTTCTCTCTGACTCTCGCTCTATCTCTCTCCCACTCTGGCTCTTGTCGTAACCGCAGTTTATCGTCTCGGCGCTGTGCATCAAACGCGAAAATGAATATAAACTTGTATAAGTGGAGCAGCGGCGGCGCCGACTCTTGACAGCCGCTCCCGCGCTCGAAACAAAAAGCAAGCCGCGAGAGGGACGTGTCGCTGCGTTACCGCTGTGATGGTGCAGCTGTATAATAAGCTTGGCGAGCTCGCGCGAAAATGTGTCCGATCGCTATCGCGGACGCTCTCGGCTCGGCTTTTAATAAGAGCGAAAAATTCGAGTGGCGCAGTTTCCCTGCGGCATATATATATAAAGGGCTGCGTTAATAATAATAATTGTTTCAGCGAGTGTGTTCAGTTGAGTGGAAAGTTTCCGTGTCGGTGCACCTCTTGCGTTTGTAAGGTCTCTGCTTTTGTTCACGAGGAATATTAAACGAACTTTACTAGCTAAGATTTTAGTTTTTTTGTATATATATATGTGTGTCTGTGTTTATTCGCAGGTGATGCGGGTTTGTACATGGTGCTCTAAACGCGAGAGATGCATTAGATGTAAATTTCTGCCGCATTATTATTTAATCGCGATAGGTGCAACTAGTTGTGTATTCCGACAGTTAGCCATTTGGTCGCGACATGTGCGGAATGATCAACTACTACAGGCCGGTTTTCCTCCCTCGCGTTCTATACGTCCGCAATTGGCCCGGTCGAACGAAAGTAATTATACCAGAAGCGTCCTAGATAAGCAAACAAGCTTTCGGTGCGCCCTCCGAGACCAAATCAACAAGTTGTCGCGGACTACGGTGCGCAGGCAAAACAAAAAAAGCACCGGCAGGCAGCAGCAGCCGCAGCCCACCTATACGAGCATATCGCCCGCCGGCCCAACACTCCAAATCGAGTGTACAGCATCCCTCAAATACAGTGTTAAAGACACATCGAGGCCAGCGTACACGCGAGCGCCAGCCTCTCTCCCATATACACAAGCGTATATATATATACCAGGCATATCATACAGACCACACGTAGGGACGAAATACCCAGCGACAATCGCGCCCTGTCGTATTTATCTCGCGCGTAGCCGTGACATCGCGCCGCCGCCGGCAGCTCTATAGCAATATGCCTCCAGTGCCCCCCCCCCC
>UELV01086671.1:14890-28899 GCA_900490015.1 Megastigmus stigmatizans | reverse complement strand
TATATATACTCAAACCGTGTTGATATAATCGATTTAGTTGATACATAATCGAGAAATGTAAATATTCAAAAAACCTTTATTTCTTATTTGCTATTCTTTTAAGGGGGGTATACACCTATAAATTTTTTTATGTTCATTCACCTAAAATTTCTTCAATTTTTATGAATTTATGCAGTTTTTGAACTCATTTTATTATTTAATCAAAAAATTTTAATTTATACAACTCTTCACACCATAATGACTTCAATTACAAACATTTTAAGACCAATTACATCAAAATTGATCAATCGGTTGGACCTGTAGGTTACGCCAAAGTCAAATTTTTTAAACTGACACAACATAAGATAAAATAGGCATAGAGGCTTCTACTAGAGCTCATTTTGTCAGGAATCCAATATACTTTAAGAATATTATGTGAAAATTTTACTAATTATTATAATTTTTTTGTTTTAGGTGAATGAACATCAAAAAATTTATAGGTGTATACCCCTCTTAAATTAACTGTATTTTAAAATAACGATTTAAAAAATATCCAATTATTATATTTTCTAAAGATATACTTATATATTTTTATAATCATGCATGTCAAAATATAAATTATAACTTATTTTAAAATCTATATGTTTAAATTTTTCGTGTAAAAATACAATGTATTTATTGCGTACGCTTACACTAAAATTGAACGAGTATATAATTGTAGAATATTCTAAATGGTCTAATTCTTCCAGCATTCAGAAATTTGCAATTTTCTTAAGCACAAGACAGGCAAAAGTTACATACACTTTAAATGCACCAACGTTCTGGTTTTACTTTCGCTTCATCTTCCACGTTTCCTATTTTGTTTTAGTGCCCCGTTGTATCGTTTCTAACAACAACGTAGTTAAGATAAAAATGTACTTACTTAAAAATATGAAGATATTTTTTCTCCATCAATAATGTCCGTGATTAGAGAATATTTAAAATAAAATATAATCAAGATATTGTGTGGTACGAGCGTAATTTTTTTTTTCAAATTAAACATCTTTTCATACTCTAACTGATAGCGCAAGTTTAGTACGTTCCTTCTGTAATTTCATTATGAGTCGGTATGGACATCCTCTTTATTAATGTGTTCTACTCTGGTACTACATGGTACGTCTGCTATTTATGAAGATATTATAAATTTAGATAATGAAAAGCGAAAAATAAAAATTTTTATATCATCGGCTCGGTGGAAAAAGGTTCTGTCTGAAATTTCAGTTTTCCTGTAATGTTTTTTGAAAAAAAAAAATTTCACTACAATAAATGTGAGTAAGCAAAAGCGAGTTGGTAAGATAGAACATTTATATATATCTTATACTTAGAACCTTTTTTCATTGAGCCAGCAATATTATCTATTTAATTTAAAATACATCATTAGGTAAATGATTTCACCTTTTTTGTTTTAATTCACATTCAAAAATAATTTAAAAATATTATGACACTTATTAAAATCTAGCTATATGACACTCCTAAATAAAGAAGGAATACAAGTGAATATAAGTACTTGAGAAAATATAAAAATCACTTTTTCACGCAAAACAATGCCAGTCGTACACGACATTCTCGCATACATCATCCACGTGTCCCATTGGGTATATAAGGGGACCTTTACTAGCGCCTCCAGTCATATAATTAGATTTTTATAAAAAATAAAAAGCGAAATGCGTGCATAAAACGCGAATTCATCGGCATGAGGCGTTCCTCATATGTAAGCACTGCGCCACAAACACAAAACAACATATATACATATATATAACTCGAGAATCGTAAAAAATAAAAGAATATAGGTTGAAACTCACTTTACAACCCTCGCAGCTGGTGACTCCGTAATGATAGCCGCTCGCCTTGTCGCCGCAGACTTTGCACGGCACGAAGCTCTTGGCGGGTGTCGAGCTGTTCGAGTCTGCGGCCGCGTAGTGTTGTTCTGTAACAGGAAAATAAAAGAGGGCTTTATTAAATCTGCATTGCGTGGTCAAGAAACCCAATGATTTGGCAACATTCTGTTAGGTTGAAAAAATCGTCGATTTTTTTAAGGACCTTCTAAATTTTTATCTTTTGTTAAAGCGTAGATTAAAATGTGTAATATTTTTAAATGTTTTTTAGTTGATGTAACAAGATCGTAAGATATAAGAATTACATCTGTCTCGTCAATAGTTCTAACATCATCTTTAGGAGCTTAGGCTACATTCAAACATTATTAAGATCTTCTGCCAGCAATTTCTGCACGTGTAATCTCGCTTTACGGTTAACGCATTCTGAAAAGGGATATATTAGCTGAGTCACAACAGCACCTCTCATTACTCTCACCCTCTCTCTCTCTCTCTCTCTCTCTCGCTTTCATTTTAGCCTTTTTACATTTCACCAAGAGTGTCAGTTCATTCGTTAAGTCAAACTGAACAGCGAGTAGCTTATCGCAATTTTCCAGGGACTTTTTCCGAATGATGACCATTGTAGAGAATACAAAAGCTTATTTTTAAATTGTTTTTAAAAAATAATTCTGGATTGGAATTTTTTTTTATTAAACCTTCAATGAAAAATATATTGTTCATTTTATTTTTTGTTTAACATTTATTTATTCAAACTCTGTCTTGACCAGTATCTGATGGTTCGAGAATTTTTAAAAAAGAATTATTTTATAATTATAGATACAAAAATGGTATGAATACTTTTACAAAAGTATTCATACCATATTATCATTTTTGCATTAGACATAATAAAAATTGTAAAAACATAATTAATGGTTTGATATAAAAATGTACAACATTTGTAAATAATAATATCCAAAACTTATTACCTTGAGTGTATAAGATAAAAAGATTGATAAAGAACTATTATGTAATAACATTTATTTTGAACTGACTAATTATATTTTATTGTAAAAACATTTTAAGATAAGTATTATAGTTACAACCTTAATGTTTATTATAGCATATAAAATGAATTAAATTTAATTTTCGTTCATAAATAGATATAATAAATAAATTCAATAAATAAATATAATAAATTTAATATAATAAATGTCATTTATAAGTTTTACCGATAAAATAATTCATTGAAAATCATCTAAATATACTTTATTAAAAAATGTTAATAAATAGTACATTTCGACACGGGGGCGGAAGAGGATTAATTCACTCACGAGACATTTTTCGGCCGAGCGAAGCGAGGTCGAAAATTCGAGTGAGGGAAAAATCCTCTTACGCCCTAGTCTCGAACCGTATTTTTCATCACGAGAGCCGTATAGTCGCATCAAACATGCGATTTTGAGGTTAGAGTGACGAAAATATTATTTATAAAATATTTATGTTTTGAAGATAGTATAAAATAAAATAAAACTTGCAAGAAATGCAAAAAAATGTGCGATGGCCGGGAATCGAACCCGGATCAACTGCTTGGAAGGCAACTATGCTGACCATTACACCACCATCGCACCTTGCTCATATTGCGCTAATTTTGAGAGACATCGTTTTGCAAACTGCTTTCACTATACGACTTTCACGAAGCGCTAAAAGTATTGTTAAAATTTATATATTTATTTTCTACGTTGAATTTATAACAAATACAACCATGCCAAAAACCTTTGCTTTGCGCACTTGTGTCGAAAATAACTATTTTAACACAGTTGCAGAGTATATCATTAACTTTTCGTAATCTTATTTTTTTAAAATAATACTTAGATTATTGATTTTTTTACAAAATTAATATTTTACAAATTAAATATAATAGGAATTTATTATTATAAATATTTAATTATATAGTAAATTAAAATGAACATATTTTTATCCACATTATTAAGCATGGTATTAGGTAATAATAAATAGTATATTATAAGAACATAATAATTGTATTTTCTACTTTACCGACCAGAATTAAGATACAAACTGAATAAAATGAATATCGATAATAGCAGATTACTATATTTATAAAAAGTTAAAGAGAAATTCAAGCTGTGATTTCCGAATTGCAACATTTATTTTGGTAAACTAAATCTACATAACAATAAGTATATATATTTTCTAATTATTTTATTACTTTTTTTCTACTTTTGAGTGACCTTCTATTATGGAAAATATACATGCATGTGGGCATAATGTAAAAAAAAACTTAAAAAATAATGGTATACCTATTTAAATATTTTTTATTTAATGCAGAAATAAAAGTTCCGTTAAGATAACTGACTTATAATCCTATTATATATAATAATTTATAACTTTTAACTTAAATCACTTCCATGCCTAATTAAAAATGTAATATAGTTATATCAATATCTTTTAGAGGGAAAGTCTAGGCAATTTTTGTTCGTATAATATAGAAACAGAAAATGCCGCTAACTGCACTTCAAAGATTCTAAAGAGCGATCTCATGAATTTTCGCCAATTGATTAAGCTTATCCGCGATCGATGCTCGCAGTCCGCGGTGGCTCGTTATACTCTCTCCCTCTCACTCACTTTTCGCATGCGCTTTTCTTTCGACGCATTGCTCACGCAGAAAATCAATATAATAGCTAGCGGCGAGAGAACGAGCGCAGACTCTCTCATCGATAGGCCTGAATAATTTATGGCGCACGAGCGTGGATCTGTCGTTTTGATAAATGTTTCAGGCCTCGTATAGTAGTGGAGTGGGAGAACTCTCTCTCTCTTTCTCTTTCTCTTTCTTTGCTCTACAGTTGCTTTTATTTATATTAAATGGAGACTCGGTTTACGTATTGACTACGGAGGCCTTAGTTCGTTTATTAGTAAACGAGGGTAGATTATAATAGCCGAGGAGCACTTGTTACTTTTTGACATGTTTCGAATTTTTCATGACACTCTTTATAGCATATTTTATGTATGAATACTTACATCTCATTTGGATAGACCCATTTTGATGTTTGACTTCTCATTTTCTTTTGTTTTTCTTTTATTCTATAACCACTCAAAAATATTTTTTATATTTTTCTTTTGTTTTATGATGAAAAATAGATTTTTATAATTTACTTTTTTTTACTTTTCTTGTATGTTCTTTTAAAAAAAAATTAAATTTGAATAATGCATTTGAAAAAGTTTTAATGACCTACATTTTGAGATGTTGTACGTTAAGATTCTTTTCGTCACTTTTTTGATATTCACGGGATTGTCGCGTTTTGTTATACTTGCTATTTCTTAGCCGGGTTACCCCGCATCGGGTAATCCCAGCCACTTCTTATTTCTTGAATTACTAGCAAATAATGACTGTTAGTATATTTTAAAAGCATTGAACGGGCTCTTAATATCATTATTTATAAATCAGAGGCATAATACTAGGGCTTATAAGCCCTTTGAATGGAAATAATGTGTAAAGCACTTTTTCTGTTATAATCGTTAGAGCCACAAATCAGTAGAGAAGTACTGTCATACAGTGAAAATCACAATGCTAGGCAAAAATACAATTATTATTCGAATGTAATTAAATCAGTTCCTCCTTAGTTTAACTCCTATTTTTCATAGGTAAAAGCACGAAAAAAGCACAGGTCAACCGTCTCGAAGCGACGAAAGCGAGTAAAACTCAAATGCAAAAAACAAGAGCCACCTAGATCGCGAAGTAAAAACAGGAGTACAAGACATCGGTATAACTCGATAAAAAGGAGCTGTGCATGCGCTCGCGGCTGCTTCGATTCGCGAAACAGCTGCTGTCGGTCTGCGAAAACAGCTGAGAGAGAGAAGCATCGGCAACGGCAGCAGCAGCAGCAGCAGCCACGATATAAAAGCGAGCCCCTCGCAGCGTCTAACGGCTACACCGAGATTACCGTTAGTGTGGGGGAATATATACAGCGGACTCTGCGCCCAACTATGCACGCTATGCGTTGGATGTATACCGTGTGGATCGGCAGAAAAAAGGCCCCGCGGGATGCTGCTGCTGCTGCTGCTGTTGTTGCAGGAAGGTAAAAGAAAAACGCAGCGGCGCTCCGACGAAATTGGGAGGAAGCACTAATCGCTCGGCTCTCTGTGTGTGTCTGGTGTACCGTTGTTATAACGCCGTTCTGCTGTATTGATATAATTGGCGTGGGCTCGCTACTTTTGCTTCTTCTTCTTCTTCATTGCGTGTGATTGTGAGCGCGTGCGAAGCGTTGCAGGCGATTAGCTTGAGAATGGATCTATGTGCGGGGGAGAATGAGGGGAAAAATTATTGAGAGTCATTATTGGGAGGAGGTTCGTGGAGTTATGTATTAACGTTTGGGGAAATTTATGATTTACTTTAGGGGTGAAAATGTAGGCTAACATTTCGATAGAATGTATTATATATGGATACATCTATTGTCCCCCGCTTGTCGGTGCAAATCTCAAAAAAGTTTACAATTTAATACCGTCAAAGGTTCGAATAGACAATTTCAATTGAAAAGAAAAACACGTTTTATAAACATCTTCAATAAAGTACAATACATTATCGAACAAAAAAAAATCAATAAAAATTCTCGCTGTCGAATCATCATTTCTGTCTTCGATCGTCAACGCGCGCACAGAGAGTCATTCCGTGCCTCAGGTAATAAACAAGCGTTCGACGTGACGTTATTTCCTCGCTCTTATACGTTCCAGCGATTCCGGAAGAAGAAAGAGCGCGAAGAGCGCGCAGGACAAGAAGAAATGGGATTCGCGCTGTCGGGGGGACACGGAGAGACAGAAGGATACGCGCGAACGGGATATACTATACACACTCGCGCGAAACGAGAAGGGGAAAATGCAGTTGATTATTTGGCTGCAGCGGCGAGCTTTTCTGCTGTGTCTGGTATATACATCGAAGAGCGGCTGCGAAGGGATATATAAGAGCGAAGGCGTAGGTAATGCTGTTTTATGACTGCCTCGCTGTTGCAGGCTAGACTCGCGACTTTGTTAGCTGCTGAGAGAAGTTCTTTTTCCTTTTTGTTCTTGTTGCACGTCTTTTCTTTGATACTGCGGCTTTAATTTTTATGTGTTAGGTATGAGGTGAGACTTTTTTTCTTTTAAATTAAATTCATCGCGTTGGGAAAATTTAATTTTGAAGCTTTGAGACCATACTTTCTATTGTAATGCTTAAATATCATGGTCGAATTAAGAAAAGGTTCGTTTTATATTGAAATTGTCATTTTTACGAGTGTAATTATTTATTTGAACATTGAAATTTTATTTATTAGCATATTAATTTTAATACTATCAAATCTACTGAATCATAAACTTTACTATTTCTTGCATAATACTTCAATTCGATTCGGATTCTACTTTTTTTTTTAGCGAATGTAGAATAGAATACACTGCCTTTTTCTTCAATATTCTTTGATGCGATAAAGTAAAGCTTATCATCTGTCACATTCTGAAAATAGATATCGTACAAAACGAAATAACCGATTTCTATTCTCCCACAGCAGAAAAAGAAAACAATCGTTCACGACAACCACAACAAAAAAAAAAGAAAAATCATCGTTTCTCCATTTATATACGTTTTTCTTTCCCTCTGGAGTCGTCGCGTGTAGCGGTACAGGATCGCGTCGAAGAGAACCGGCATCATGCGAAAACCTTGTATATATATACGAGGCGTTCTCCACGACGTGTGTGCCGTTAGATTCGCGCGCGGGGGTTCCCCCTTTTGTATAAGGCCTCGTGATACGCGCGCCGGTACATGTAGGGCACGGAAGCCGACGCCCCGGAGTGATGTCGACGGCGCGCGCGCCTTCTTTTTCCGCCTTCCGCGCTTCCACGCGTGTATACAGACCGTCTTTTTGCTCCAGGCTAATTATTATCGCCGCCGGGACTACAACGACGACGACGAGTGTGCTGTAAACGCGTACAAGGAGCCAAGTTCATTGAATCATTCGTGTAGCTTTGCGAATTCACGATGTTGTGTATACATTGTATTCTCGTTGGATTTTTCGCTTTGTCGGCATTATCTAATGTTTCAAGCGCTTTTGAGTACAACTCGACTCTTGAAGCCATAAAAACAATATGATGTATTCCAAATTTTCAAATATGAATCCAATAATTATTCCTCATCTTATTCATTATCAAATCCCTTACATCACCGCAGCGAAACATTCAACGGCGAAGCACGCGCGTGATATCTGCACCAAGCTAGAATTCTCGTTCGTGGCATTCCAAGAACGCGGCAAAGCCTTCCTCTCGCCTTGTCAGTACGAGAAAATAACGTCTCGAGACCCCATGGATATGGCGACGACGTATATATACAGAGGGAATAAAGAAAGAAGGAAACGGGCCCGTTATACCTTGTATATACACGCGTACAGTGTGTGTGTGTGTGTGGATCCGTACAGAAGATTCCTCACAAGGAAATCCCTAAAAAGGACCGTGATGCACTTTTCTCGTCCCGTGTGTAGTTCGGTTTTTATTCCTCGAGCTGGCTGCATGCAACTGATCAAGCAAGGTGAAGAAAAGGGGACGAGACGAGACTGTCACTCCATTAGGTCATTATCGTCTTCGCAGCTTTTTTTGCTTTTTCTCGCTCTCGCCTTTGGCTTTGATTAATTGGAAATTCTGCTGCTCGGTTTTCCTTCCTTCCTTTTTTTTTCTTTTTTTTTCTTTTTTTTTTCATGCCGAAGCCGGAGACGGTGATTAATTTCTGGGCTTGATTGATATGCGCTTTGTTCAGTTTGGGCTAGAGTCCCGCGAGTCTTTGAGCTTTATTTGTAATTGAATACGCAGAGGATATGGTATGAGAAAAAGAGACAGTGAATTATGGCATATAAATATTCTTGGGGGTTTATATGCCGATCGCTATAATGCATATCAATTGCTCGCATGGGAAAGTTCTCGGTGCCCTTTAAAAAGTGATGGAGCGACACTGTTGGGAGAGTATCAAAACTTAACGGTTTATCTTATGAATTTTCCAGACATTTAATGGAAGGCGGGATTTCGCGGGCTCGCAACGATTTATCATGATTTGCATCAGAATTGCGCTTTTAATAAAGGCAATTTTATTTTCTTATTTAAGCGCGTGGCGATGCATCAATTGTCGCGGCAGACTCGCGGGAGATCTCTCTCTCTCTCTCTCTCTCTCTCTCTCTCTCTCTCTCTCGCTCTCTTTCTCTCTATTCAAGCTACGTAAATTTATTCACGCACTTGAGTCGCGCGCGCACTCGTAAATGACCGTAAGGGTTGTAAAATTTACATCCAACGTTGCGTGACAATATTTTCATGAAATTCAAATACTTCACATCGATGACACTTTCTTTGTATTCTTGTTTCGTTTCGCGAAGAACACGATGGAACTGGAGTGAGAGAGAAAGAGTCGGAAAAAAGCTTGAGAATAATGAATTTTTGGTTCAAGGATTGTCAAGGAAAAATCGAAATGCAAAGAGACAATTTTTTCCTTTTTTAGTTTTTCATGTGCGTTTCTGGAGAACCGTTTTTTTATTCGTGAGCTGCAAAATTTTCAATTGGCTTTAACCAGGTTTTTCTGTAGTAAAAAATCCAAACTATTCGTAGTTTCACTATATTAGAGCATGTAATAAAATTTTATAGTATTTGCGAACTTATTGTAGTATATTATCGAGTTTTTAAATAATCTTTTGGTTAAGACTTTCCCGTCTTCATTAAATGCAAAGGCTACTGCAAGTCAATCAGAATTAATCAATGTACACTGCGAATGAGTCGACCCATGAAACATAAAAAGAAAAAAAAAAACATGTCGGAATCTTCAATTCGTGTAATGTCCTCGACCCTAATGACAGTCCACGTTAGTTCCTACAACCCTTGTCTCGGGTTATACCACACATAAGTTATCCGTAGCTAACGTGTGTATTCTCGTGTTCTCTCGCTTTCTGTCGAAGTTGAACCGCATACACGTGTAAATAGCGAGATTTTGAATCGTCGACCTCGATTCTCCCTGCGCCGCACGCGAAATCAACGTTTATTTCCTTATGATTTCCTTTTTAAAATTGCACGGCAAATAAACCACTCGGCGCTGGCAGTTATGTGAATTAATAAGCCTTGCTATGTCTTGCAAATTGACTTTTGGAATTTGAATTTCAAGCTGCTTATTAGACGAAGGAAACATTGTTACGCTTTATACAGGCCACTGTGAAATAAATAACTATTGATAAAGTTTATTTCTTGAAAAAAATAAATACTACAAACTACAAATATCTTAAACGAATATTTTAAGAACTTTAATTGACTTTTACGATGACTATAAAATTATTCGTAGCTTTATAATTATGAAACGCATTTAAATAAACGACATCACTTTGCAGCTTTCGATTGCATAAAAAACAAAATGAAATCTACGAAAGAAGAATTTGGTTAAGAAATGTCACATTTCCAACGAATTTCCCTAATAACAAACTCAAGCAACCCCCACCAGCAAAGACATCAAAAACAAAGTCCTCAAAAGCACTTCACCAAGAAAAGCTCATCCAGCCCCAAAGTAAGACTGAAAAAAGGCACATACAGAGAAAAAAGAAGCAGCTCGTATCAATCCTTCCGCTAAAAGCCGCCACCGCATCCGGCTGCCGTACGACGCCAAAGAAAAAGCCGCCCTATCCAGCCTCATTAAATCCCAAAATCGCAGCCGAGCTCCTCTCGTCGCTACACACAAAAAGGCCTGCTGCACATCCCGTAAACAACCCCTACACAACGAGCGTCTTAGCTTAAAAAAAAAAAAAAAGAAAACGTGGGCATTACCCACACATCAAAAGGCGCGACCCACTTCCGTTACATGCACCTTATACATAGGCTACGCAAGAATCCCCTTCATTAAAATTCCTCGTTACGCGCGTACCCGCCGCGGAAGAAAAGCCGGAGAGAGCGAGGGAGAGCAAGAGAGAGGGAGGGGGAGGCAGAGAAGAGAAAACAAAAGCGGCCGAGTCCTCGCGGCGAGCTATTGGCTGCTGCGTTTGCAGGTGTAACTCTGCAAGCTCCTGCTGCCGCCGCGAGAGAGAGAGAGAGAGAGAGAGAGGGAAAAACTCTCGCGGACTCGGCCAAGTGGGAGTTTATAGTCTCGGCTGGAGGCTCGTAAAGTAATGTCCTTGCCTCCGCCTCGCACACACACACATACGAGATATGTATATATAAGCAGCCACCCCCGCAGTAGCTCCCGGTTATATCACTCTCTCTCTCTCTCGCCCTCTCTCTGTTTCTTTTGTGAGCTCGCAGGCCAAAGTAGGTCACAATGGCAGGAGGCGCGTTGAGAAAAGCTCTGTACGCGGCGGCGGAGGCGGTGTCCCTGAGCCCGAGTGCGCATGCGCGAGCTCGCTGCACTGCCTATGTGTACGAGTGAAATAAAAGCTCGCGGCTGCCAGTGCTGGTACCTCAATCGAGCTCGTTATTGCCGCGCGCTGAGCTTTTATATGCTCTCGCTCTCGGCGCTGCAGCAGCAGAACCAGCAGCAGCAGCAGCAGTAGCAGCAGCTCGAGGCTGTTAAGCGAAAGCTTGGCCTGGGGATCGGCAGCGGTGAGTATTTCGCTGCTGCCTTTGCGTGCATGCACAGGTGGGCAGATGGGAAAAAGCTCGATTCTAAATTCGGTTGTAGTCCGCGCATCGACTTTTCTCTCTTTGTTTCGCTTTGCCTTTTTTTTTGCTCCAACGTTCTGTTTTTTTTTGTGTTTTTATCGTAGAGCTCGAGGGGATATTTGCGTGTAGAGGAAATGATGGTCATGTATATAGGCTGGTGTATATATACACAGTAACACGTATCGAGCGTTCTCCGCGTGCACGTTGGATTGTAGTTTCGGTTTATTGTTACGATATGACGGCGACAGACCTGAGTATCGAGTCTTTCGAATGATGATTGAGTAAGACGATATGAAAGATCTATAGCGTGTAATCTTTATTGTATTGGAAATCAATGTGGATGTAATTATTTTTTAATCCTAATCGTATAGCCAAATAAATAAGGTAAACGAAGTATTTAGATATATCTTTAAAGTTTATATTACCTTTAAAGATTATACTTTTAAGGATAATATTATTGGGTATTAAAAAAACCATTCTAATAATTATTGTTAATAGCTAAAATTTTCGAAAGCTATTTTCATTGAGCAAAATAATTAAATTATGTCTCCCGCGAATGGTACGTATAAAATACAAGGTACGTATAAAATACAAGAAAATCTGCAGAGCATCAAAATCGATGAGAATTTGGAAAGTACGGTAGACAGGCCAAGGCCTTTACAGTTCAAGGTAAATTATTATATCGGAATATCAGCGAATACCAACATCCGCGCATATAACTAAAATCCCTCCTGAAAGAGCTTTTGTGAATAAAACGCATCGACGAGCACGACAAATCCCAGAAATGATCCTTCAGCGTACATCGAATCAAATTTCATTTTCCCATCGGCGTATGAAAAATTCGTCATTGAAATACTTGACGTTCAAGGAAAGCCGTCGAGAGTGAATAGGAAAAGAAAAGAAAAACCAAACGACACAATTGATGCGGAGCGAGTGAGGGAGAAAGGGTAGAAAAAGTCGTTTATTGCTCGACTGACAGAGTCAATTTCGCAGAAAATGATGGGCTCGAGCAAATAAAACTGTAGCCAAGTTTCGATAGCTATATAGAGTGGGTGGGTAAATATCGAGGCGCGGCAATTTGCTGAGCGCTTAATGAGAGTAATAGGCGATATTCTGGCGTCGGGCGTTTGTTTGTGTGCGAGCTGCTATGCGGGTGCTGCGTGATTTCTTTGCGCCTACGAGTCTGCAAGGATTTTAATTGCAATGGTATATAGATGGGAACGATGATGATAATGGATTGACTATTTCGGTTTTGTGCACCGTTTAAAAAATCAATTGGCCGAGACTTGTGATCATTTCGACGTCTTTTGCTGGCATAAAAATGATTCATTAACATTAGGTTATAATACGATAATGTTTTTGTTGAGTATCGCACAATTTTATGTACTTGAAACATTTGTCTTGAAAATTTTTAATAAAATTAGACCTGAAACATAATTGTTTTCCTCCACATGCAAACCTTATACCAACCAAAATTAAAGCCTGGACGAGTAGCTTAAATATTCGAGCTCAGACCCATCAACAACAATCGAACGCCAACGCGCTGACGAGTAAATAAGCCGTGGGGGAGTTAAAGAGCAGCCGCGGAAAATGATTAATTTAACGTTGTCATACTGTCGCAGCAGCTCCCCGTTATACGAGCCCCTAGAGGCCAATACGCAGTCCTATATATGTACACGGCGACTCTACGGCTGAATGAACACTGTAACGGAAGCGTGCAGGATACTATACGTATACGAGTCGACTGTTTTAATGCATATTCGATATGTGTAGTTTGATCCTATATGTGCGTGAGCCTGTGACATAATCTGCCGTGCATTTTTGGCTGCTGAATATTGATAAGTGGATATATGGCTTTTGTGCGATTGTGCAGGGTATATGAAAATATTATCGTTTGATCGGATTTTAGATGAATGGTGGCGTTTGGCGAGTGTTGACGTGCGGAAAGAATATCTGGGCCGATCAAAGGGTGAAACATGGTATATTTTTCGTTGTATCGGGTGGAATTCTATTACGCTAGAAAGTGGCAGTATCGCCGATTAGATTTATGTTGCGAGAAAGCGCTGCTCTAATGTTAATTCCTGCTATGACTATTGTTGCTCACAATTAGAAAATAAAGAGAAATCATAGTTAAATATATATTGAAAATTAGTATTTAATGCTAGGATAAACTGATATCATGTGTTTTTGTTCTATTTTATTTAGATAAGATAAAAGTTGGTTTTACAACTGAAACTCGTATAAGCATCCCTCGAATAAGATATCTTTTATAAACGTCTACATCACCTGTAGCCCCGCAACAATGCGTAAAATCCCCGTGCTTTAATTTTACTGTGTCCTGGATAAAAACACAGGCGCGGACCACGTAACCGCGGCGCTCGTTGCATTATGCAATACAAAATACGTGCATACAGTCATAAACGTTCACGATTTTTTTGTCGTATAACAGAGTAGAGAGGGAAAGGGGGGCAAGAAAAAAATAGTCATATCCGATACTCTAGAGCGCGGTGGTGGTCGTAATACGGAAGAGAGAGG
>UELV01086671.1:0-12080 GCA_900490015.1 Megastigmus stigmatizans | reverse complement strand
TTTTTGGGGGGGGGGGGGAGTATTCGTTGTATCGTTGTGTTGGAGGTTGAATTGGTGGTATTGAATTGATAAAAATTTATTGATTGATTTATAAATGTGGGATAATAAAAATATACAGTCAGTTTTATTCAAGTTAGTTACAACAGTATGCATAAAATCAAAAATGAATCTTTAATGCAGAAAACGATTAATAAAGAGAATGCAAGCTTTTATGACATGAATTGATTTTTCTACTTACAATCAATCGAGAAATGAGGACAAAGCACTTTTTATGTAAAAATTATTTTCCTGCCAATCAAGTTATCAAATATTTGTTTTTAATTTATACATTTTGATATTTTCATCGAAACTTTTGACAAAGGGGTTTTCGTAACATAAACCTCTTTTACGTGTAGTAATAATTTAAACAAAATTACGATAATAAGTGCGTACATAAATGCTCTTAAAACAATTATTCTATAAAACATAATTTCACGAATTTTGTAAATAGTTTAATGCACGGTTCAAATTAAATAACCCTTTGATTTATTGGAATTCATTCTACAAAGTTAAAAAAAATTCAACGGTATTCACTCTATGTGAAAAAAAAAAACAATACATAATACAATCCCGATCTCTTCTATAACGCGTACGATTTCAATTTCAAACTCAACTTTAATCAGATCCTAAATTCAACTCTTTTCATTCCTCGCTTTAAAAAGAAAACCGACCAAACAAAACAAAATCCAATCTCAACAACCAACGACACTCGCAGTCCTAAAACTAATTCAAGTTTCGAGTTCGTCCAAATTCGCACAATCGACAATCGATGATAAAACGTTAATTCACACGGCTATCACACTTTATCAGGAGTTCAACGAAACCACATAACCATGTGATTCTTTCTCGCGCAGCCGTTCCCAACTCAACGGGCCATTTTCTATCAATACGCGCGCACACACACACCCACTGCAACTATTTGTACTCGTATAGCTCAGCGAGTTAATTACCATCGGGTCTCCGCGATAATACAGCACAGTGCCTGTACCCTCTTGTTCGCCCAAATGCGGGATCCACATCGCTACACGTGTATATAGCTACAGACAAACAGGACAAGCGTCGTTGCTCAGTCCGAAATTGCGCCGATAAATCTATATAGACATGGCTGATAGCTGTGATAAGGTTGGGAGACCTCTCTCTCTCTCTCTCCCTCTCTTTCTCTCTGTGCGCGATGTGTATATACGCCTTTGAATGCGCGATTCGGTATAATCAAATAATACGTCCGAGTCCGCCGAACCAGAGACTGAAGCGCGCCCGACGATATAGACGCGACCCGCACTAATTATGATGCACGTCGCTTTTAATACTGCGGATGCATGGCGATTTTGTCGATTCTTTGTTTTATTGAATTGTTTTGTGCTTTTGGTTTTGGTGCTCGGTCGAATGGTATATAACATGCTGCATTTATCGATATAGCTCCGGTGCTTCCAATATAAAAATATTGTTTAAATGAGGACGTAACTTTGTGAATGCGAGAAAATAAAAGTATCCCTTATGTTTCTCGATTAACATGAGGCAACAATCTAAATCAAAAGCCAAGTCGCGTTATATCAAACCGCGGTAAAATAGAGCCACGGGCGCTCGTACTGTCATCCTCAATTATTCACAGCGCATTATTTCTCGTTAAGCTAGGCGCACGCGCTCGCGATGCGTGCGACGTGATAGGATATGCCGGAAGCAGCCGAAGAAGAAGCATTAGCAGCCTATATATAACGACCTATACGAAGGCCACCGCGTACACAATGCTCGGATATATTGCGGCTGTGAATCGAGAGATTCGACCAGAAAAAAAAAGTGATTGCTGCGCAGTGGGAGGATGACCGAGGTGGAGGAACTACTTGCCTGCGGTTGCTGAGTAAGTAGTCGCGCTATGTGTTTAGTCAGACGGCGGATTGTGTTTGTCTTTTACGAATGATTTGTGTCATTGCGCGTGACTTCTTGACGAGAGGATCTTTTAAATGGATTAAAAATTACATGACATTGCTAATTTATGCATAAGATTCTTGGAAAATTGATTGAAATTTAAAAAAATTGTATTCGGAAACACGTCGATGTACTTTTTGCTTTTATTTTAAAACAACATTTTCGATGCAAACGGCAAACAGGAAATATAATTTTCTTCTGCAGGGTTACTTTATAGTAATGTAATGTATGTATTGCGTCTTTGAATATAATGTAATGTATTACTCTGGACATTTTCCAAGAAGATTAATTATGCGTCAACGATATAAACCGTTTAATGTCGAAAACTCGATGAAATCGGTTGCTTGAAAAGCATTTTTAACCATTTTCGGTTTTATTTTTATAACTCGTAAGCTGCTTAACCTGAATTTTAGTTAAAATGTGCACGTATTTCAATAAAAATAAAACAGCGTATAAACGTATAAATGTCACATTTATTTCGCTAATACGTAATTCGTTTCAAATCTACTTTAATATTAAATTCCTTTATTCGATAGTTGAAACCGTACACGATATCCCTTTCACGGAAAATAATGCACTCGCATAAAATTTAAACTAAAAGATATTTACATTCGTCTATCGTGCGGAAAATAAACGACATACAAAATACATTTTACACTCAACAAGCATCAAACGGTTCAATTGGCGGACAAAACTACGAGCGGATATACCATCTCTCTGATCTGTTTTTCCCGAAAAAAAAAACGTGACTCAGTCACATTGATTCCGAAAATCGTGGCCTGGACGCTCCGCAAAAGGGAACCGGCAACCGCGATTCCCAAAAACAAAAGCATCGGGGGCACAAAGCTTTCGACGCTCATTGAAAAAGAACACACGCTATATACATGCAGTTTTCCATTATTCGCTCGATATCCGTTTCGTCGTTAATACTCTGTCGAATTCGGCAAAACGATTTTCCGAAAAGTCAAACTAGGTTTACAGCTAGAGTGAATTTTGTTTTAATTGGATTGGGATAAGAAAATAACAGGTTAGCTCGATTGAAAATGCAGTTTAAGCCGATGAAGGTGTGCGCTCCATTAAAGTGAAAGTCGAGCTTTTAAAAAGCACCGTCAGTGGCTCGTTAGCCCGTAATGATTTCAAAATCTCATTACATCGATCTTTCGTATGTAGTTCTGGTAGTTGGCCGATGTAACATCTAGTGAAGATATCACTGATGTATGCAAGGCATAGAAAATGAAAAATATTAAAGAATTAAGGACTTTTTCGAATAACGAAGAAGCTAGTATCCGATGGATTGAAGCAGGTTTTCAACCTACTACTTAGTATACTCGAGTCATTTTCTATCAACAATGAACATTTAACAACCCTCGATAACCTTTTTTGTTCAATTGATGAAAATGATTACGAACTGCATATTGATTACTAAATATTTTCTTTGTATACACAGAAATGGGTGAGCTAATTTTTAATACGAAATGGTGCAATATTGATTTATAGATTTTTACAAGCAATTACCTTAAAAAAAACATATATATTTTTAAGTATTATTGGAAAAATTTTAAAACGAATATCAAGAGATTTTTAAAGTCTCGATAAAAGAATTTCGTGCTACATCAAAACATTCCATGTCGTTTTAAACGAAATTCCTATCTATAACGTATAAACGCATTTCTGAAATTATGTAACATTTTCCCTTGCTTTACTAGAAAATCCCAGTTGAATGGTTTGGCTGGAAATTCCGTAGATAACTTTGATACGCTATTATCAAAGTAAAACTTTGCAATTAAACCAGCTACAATCGAGAGATACAATCTTCAAATTTATCGCAACCGATTATCTGCTTTCAAACATCACATCGCCATTACTTTCAAATACCTATTATAAAACGAATACAACTTTTATGTAATTTCAGTTTAAATGTATCAACAATGGGAAAACAAATCACACTTAAGAAAATTGATTACAAAACTTATATTCAAACCACTTAAAAAAGTTTGCTAAATTTTCTTTGTCGATATTTACTAATTACCGAAACAAAATTAATCCTAGTTTCTTTCATAGAAATAATTACAGGCGTAATAACTCGTGCATCAATTTCCGTTACAATTTCACTCGGCTTGATTTACATGAAATGCAGATCACCCAGGTACCGTAAAGGTTATTAATTAAACAAAGTATCTGTGGGTCAACGGTGGAACGCACAAAATGTAAAAATGAAACCTGCACCTAGGACAATATATCAGTGCGATTCGACCAAAAAACTAGATCATAACTCATTAATCAACGTCACCGTGGCGCGGCTAATAAATTCCTGTCTGGAAACAAATCGCCGCAGCGAGACAAAGGCTGCCACACGAAGGAAAATTGACCGTACCGGCTTTTCATCTGAAAACGATCCTCTTCCCATCGCTCGACGCATCGACGCTTAGACAAGGAGACGGTCCAGCGCAATATAACGGCTCGTGGAGTAATAAACGCCCCGTGAAACTACGCGGCAATAAAGTTGGCCGACGATGTATGTATACAAAGAGCGCATAATTATGAACATCGTAACTCGTAAGCACATCCCTGCGATGCGTTTCTTTGCATTGAGCTACCTTGAGAAGGTTCTCAATAGTTGTACTTCCGCGGAATGAAAACTTGTAATATCGAAAGTTGGATGTTAGTATATGTGGATCGAATTGTTGGAAAAACGTAAAACTCGTAGGTAGATAGCATATAAAATAATTAGATTAATCATTGTTGTATAGCACATTTTTTTTGGTCTGCATAGTATACAATTGAATAAAAAGAGGGAACAAGTATGCAGAAAAGTGTATTATGTAGTAGAAATCAATAGATGGTACACATATTTCTTGTGAGGTTTCGAAGGGATGAAACTTTTACGAAGTAGGTTATAACGAACCTGAATTTATACGATATACCTATACACGTAAAAGTTTCTATAGTACGCGATGTGTTTAAAATTTTCCTAGTCTTCATCAGGAAATACGCTGTATACACATGTTCTATTTTGACGATTTTGCATCAGTAAATATTTTATTAGCGTCAATTATGTTTTGCATTTTAAACTAGTGCAGTACTGGTATAATGAATTTTTGATTACCATGAATAATTAAACGATTTTTAAATGAATATATTTCGAGCTATACGAAATTGATGAAATAATAGATTTCTCAAGAAGTAGAAATAATATTTACGATTCTATTCAGTAAAAAAAAAATTAGAATTTATTCTTCTTCGCTCCTTGTAAAAATTTCTAATAATACACTATAGAAATACAATAGTCTACAACCTCAAACGCATCAGCACATTCATACACGCGACACTTTGGTCTCTTCCATTCGCTGCACGCATATACCCAGTGGCATCGCTATTAAAATTTATTCAGCAAGCGTAGCTTGTCTATCGTTTCCTCTTTCTCTTTCTCTCTCTTTCCCCCCTCTGCTCCTCCTCTCTCACTTCTATTTCTCGCCTTCATCCTTTTCTCCGTATTTTTCTATCCGTCTCTCTCTCTCTCTCTCTCTCTCTCTCTCTCTCTCTCTCTCTCTCTATTTTTCCTTATGCTTCTCTGTAGCCTAGGTCGAGGCCGCTGACAGTCTACTCTCCCGCCGTCGCTATGCGCGCGCCATTTGCATACATCGCCAGCAGGACGCGCTTTTGCACCGGGAACGTCAAGTCGTCGTCGTCGTCTTCGTCGACAGAAAGAGAATGTTGGCTTTCGATGCTTCGTTCTGTGTGCCGAGTATCTACTCGCTTTTCAGCGAGTTCTACTTTGATGTTTTTAGTTCGGGGTAAGGGGAATGCTGTTGACGATTGACAGATTTGAAATGTGTATGCGTGTGTGCATGTGTAAGACCACGAAATTATTATATCTTGGTAAAAATTGGAGATAAATTATTGGTTTGAGTTAGCGTTGGGTGCAGTCGACAAGTTGCGTAGTGCTAAATTGGCTTTTGTTAAATTAGCGTATATATAAAGTATATATAAGGCTGGATACTGATGCAGTATCATTTTACTACTTCGAATATGGCAAAATTGACGTTTCAACTAGTTATTTCACCATGTTATCGAAAATTCACTATAATACTTGAAAATTTAGTGCTTCGAATTATTATATGCTCTTAGTTATGGTACTATCCGATAGACTCAAATTGCTATACTGAGAATAACAAAGTTTAATGCTGCATTAGGAAACGTATACTTTTTGCAATATGAATGATAGTATTTAAAACTTTGTCATACTATGACTCTTTAAGAAAACACAGCGTAGTTGTTTAAAGTTTAGTAAATATAATATGAAAACTGAAATTTTCCATTTTTTGGTCTAATTCAGGCTCAGATATAATATGTCAAATTAACAAAGTTACATGCAATTATAAGAGAAAACAAAAAAAATTTTATTTTACAATTTTGCTTACAAACTTTCTACTCTGAAACTGAGTAATTTTTGTTTGGTTTTTATTTCCTTACTTTTAAACTACCTAAGTATTTAAAAAAGTTTTTTTTAAGAATGCAGGTGCACGTTAAGAAGGATATAAAAAATGTTTGTAATTAATCCTTGCTATGTTCATAATAATTATATTAAAAACAACGAATCCCGGCGAACAATCCTATCTCGATTCTACTTAGCTAAGCAGAATTAGAATTACTTCCATTTTTAATACTTTTTCGACGTTATCTTTAGATGGAAAGCGTAAAAATAACAATTACACTATACTTTTATCACTGTTCCTCTAACAAGTAAACCTTATCCTTTGTTTATTTAACATTAAGATAAGAAGCTTCAATTCTCTCTTTCGTTTTTAAAGACTTAGATCAGCGCATGCAATCGCCTCTTTTCTAATCGTTATACGCTCCGCGACAATAAGTTACTTAATCTTACACGCAAGATAACTAGGACCTATCGAGAAAGACACATTATATAGGATCTACGTTTCATTAAATCCCTGTTTTCAAGCCAAAACAGCAGCAAAAACGTGTTATCTAAGTTACATCTGTAATATCATCCTCGCAGCTATTTTCAGCACGCGTCGCGATGTACAAAAATTACGATATCTATATATAAACCTGGTAAGTCAAGTTATCCTCGGTCACACTCGGAGACAAAGAAAAACAAGACGACGTACACCGACGGCCGAGCAGTAAATCGTAACAAAATTTTCTGCTTAACATTTAATTGCTGGAAAATCAATGACAAAGTCCGCATACGATTAGCATTAATTACCGGGGCTCGTAATATTGCGTGCGCCACGTATCACCAGAACGCGGCCTTACACAAAAACCAAGAAAGAAAGAAAAGTCCCGATCTCCCCCGCTTTTTTGTCGAATAATGCTCTTGTTTTTTTCGCGATCTCCTCCCTCTCCTTGTTCGTAATTAATATTCCTCTAACGCACGTGTCTCCCTCTTTCTCTCTCAGCACAACTCGTTCTACGGCGCCGCGGTTATCACGAGCTTGTCATCGGACGGTTTACGTGCACCTCCTCGTGTACGCAAGGAAAAACTAGAGCCAATTCGATCAGACCCCGAGAGACGCACACAGTATATGTTTTTTTGTTTTTCACGAGAGAGCGCGAAACTCACTCGGCACACGCAACTTGCGTACGAGGCGACGGCGGCGCCCACGTATAAGGCGGATAATGAGGAGAACGAGAGGCTGACAGTTGGCGAGATTTAAATTTAGGTGAGAGATTTATATGCCTCGGCGACAATCGATATAGGAGCGTTTTCAAGATCGACGAGGTTGAAAATACGCACGAGGCGTTTATGCCTGTGCGAAATGCTGCTCGGAAGCGAATGACTTTGTGGCGCGCAATACTTGATAGGCTGTAGATAATTTTTGCACGAGGAAGCTATAAGGCATGCGAGAGTTGAAACTTTGCATGTACGCGCAAGAGTCATTAGGGTACTTTATAAAACGCATTAAAGTGGCCGAGAAGCATATAAGCGAGCCTTAGCGCGATTTATTACGGTGGAAACTCGTGCACATAGATTGATGCATAAAAAAGCCTCGGTCGGGGGCATTATTTTCGAAATTATATTCCAGCGTCATTCCGTCATATATTTCAGCATTAATAATTATTAACCGTTGTCAAATAAATATGCTTGCAATGTTTACTGCACTTGTAATTCACGTGGCAAGTCGCGATTACGTATACCTGCTTAGTACACACGCGAAGAGTAACAGCAGCACGTTCGAGTGAGTTTTTGTAATTCAAAGGAAAACAATTTCGACGTGGTTCTTTTTTATTAATGGAATAATATATCAATTTTTTTTATGGCGCTCGTATTTTTTTTCAACGGATTAACACACGACATTATTCTGGCGGCTTGTAATTCTAAAAGAGTTTAAAAATTAGTTTTGACAGCGTATTGTTGGTAGTAAAGTTAATATTATTAAACTTTTGATGAGGATTATAATTTTATGAAGTACTATATTTCATACAGAATTAAATTCAATGTAATTCAAGTTACATGTAAATATAGGACTTTAGATTTTTCTCGCAAATAACGAAGTGTAAAAATGGTCAAATCAAAAGTTTGAACAAAAAATCTGACCACCTCATCCATGGCCCCAAGAAAATATTTCTTCAGTCGCGGCGCTGAAGATGAAAAGCATCGTTCACGATATATGTATACGCATAGCCGAGGTATCGCAGCTCGAAAAAGAAGCGAGGACGCGCGAGTAGTGTAAGGGCGTGTCCGTACAAACTGCACACAAGACGTTAGCGCATACCGAACCGTACGAGCTCTGGTGATGCACTAGAGGCACACTGCACTTTGGCTCTCTCCCTCTCTCGCGGATGGATGGACGAAGAGAGAGAAAGAGAGAGAGAGAGAACGAGCGGAATACGAATGGCCGCTGACCCGAGCCCGCTGTAGAATTTATGCGCGCCGCGCCGCTTCCTTGTAAACAAGGGGTGTTAACGACGCCGACTCTCGCTGCTCTTGGCTTGGACTTTCGCTCTTTCGGAATTGCAGCTGCAGCCGACGGGAGAAATGGAATTCTTCGGAAAACTCGCTGCTGTTGCTGCTACTGCTGTTGGCGCTGCATCTGGGATATGGAATTGTTTCGCGCGCCAGTAGGCGAAGAGAAGATGGGAATTGTTAGTGTGCGCGCGTTGCAGCAGCGGCGGAGCGTCTTGAAATTCGAGGATGATGAAGAGAGGTTGGACGAAGTGAGATGAGTTGCTTTTCGGGTTATTAATTTTCGTCTTTTATTGAATTGACTGATGAGTAGTTCTAGGCCCGTGGACAGGGGGCCACGGGCGTTTAAATTAACCCCGCGACTAATGACTGTCAAAATTACGGACAATTTGTCGGTGCTGCAGTCGGCATTATTTATTCCGGCTGATTTAAGAGACAGCCGCGGGGGTTTGAATTTGCGGCTGTTTAGTGGGTTATTGTGTGCCAGCCGGTATATTTTTAGACGATGATTTTTAAGGGACACACTCGACTTCTGATCCGAGTCGGGAGATACGTGGTTATTGAAATAATTAAACGTTGCGGCCAAGAACAACTATATGTCACTGTCACGTCGGTATATGTATTGTGGTGATGAATGATTGTGCACTTAGGGAACGATTTATCTTTTTTTATGAGACGTTTCAATAAGATCGCTGATACCGCTCTCTCGTTGTAGCGGATCATTGTGGCATTATTACATAAAGTCACTTTTACGAGATAATGAGTACTGCTAACAAGATTACAAGGGAACCGGTAGATTTACTATTATTTTCGAGACCGCCAATCCGGGGACACAGGATCAATCTAGAAATATTATCTTCCTCCTTTCCGCCCCCCCCCCAATTAATACACTCGTAATTTGCGTAGCATATAATCGGTACGATTTAGTATAGCCTTGCAACTGCAACAATATTCGATTACGCAACCCAGCCGCCTAAAATTCACAGAACTCGCCAGATAAGTATTATCGAGCAATTACAAATGCATATAACTATTATGAAATCGGTTATGTTGTACGTTCGCGGAGCATGCGCGATCATACCCAATTACGCGCTAAAACGCGCTTTTTTCTTTAACCAACGGATGACGAATGGTAATATTTAAAGGCGAGCACGCAAATTAAAAGTCAAGAGATACCGGGACTCGCGATAAACACTTCATCGGTGGATTTCTTGGAATAAATGTGTACAGGCCGAGCAGCTCTCCAACCAGCGGAATTGAGACAACGTTTTAGCGCTAAACAATTCGTTGCGGGACCACGAGATAACTCCGGCTAATCTATTGTACACGGCAGGGGTACACGATTTATTTAACTGCGTGCGACGAGATAAGAGGACCGAGTGACCACCGGGGAAATGCATCGATCAAGCGACCGAGAGCGCGAGCAAAAAGTCGGGGGCGAGTATGACAAAGTATACGACACCGTGGCACCGATCGATTGATTAATTTACATCGATGTGGCTCATTGGCGCTGTGTGTGTGTGTATTTACTTATTTCTCTTTCGTGTCAGCTGCTGCCTGTTGTCTCGTTAAAATTAAGGCTCGACGCGAGAGGGAAAGCCGTACGTGCAAGTGCGCGAGAGCCATTAGAAATGCTGAGTCGGAGAAAGAGAAGGAGGGAAAAATAGAATGGGAGAATGCGCGCGGAGGAACAGAGGCGTGAATGAAGATGCATTGTTAGAAAGTGCCGCGCGCTTTCTGCGCCGGTTGAAATATAAGAATTCCTCGAAGGATGAATAATGCCTTTTCCCGAATCGTGGCCTTTCATCCTGCCAAATATATTACATAAATCTATTCCTCTCTCTTATATAATTTATTTGCTATGGATAGTATACCATTATCGTAAATATCGCTTATTTCACCCGTAAATACGTTTATGCATTTATATAAAATACAAAAATTGTGGTATACACATAATAGCATCATATAATTGTGTTACTTATTTTATGTATACAAATTGAACATTTGTAATTGACAAGCCAAATCGTCTCTCGATAAGCTCAACGTTATTGCTCAACGAATAAAATAAGAATGCCAACGAACAAACAAGAATTCATCCGTAATCAATATCTAGTTGTATGTATAATACCAATAAGGTTATGTGACAAGGGCCAGAAGGTTCATTAAAATGCTCGTCGATTACCCGCCGTCACTTCTGCCACCGCCGAGAGGGACCCGCCGCCACGCATTATGTACACGCGCGTTCACCTAAGCGCATTTGCATAATGCACCTTCCTATGAATTTTTCATTCGATGCCGCGCAGCGAGAGATTCCAGACTTGGGCCCGGAACGTAATCTAAAATTACAATTGAAAACGGAATCGGAAATTTCTATCCTGCGTGCGGTGTTTGGACTCGAGGGAATAGCTTGTAATTGTTAGGGCGTTGTTTGGTTTTAGGGGACTGAGCGGATTTTTGTTTTTGTCGGTCTGTAAGTATATTTTGTTCGTGATTATAGTAGATGGCAGTTTTATAAAGTACGATCTGGGATAATCTTGAGGCCTTGCCAGAATCAAGAAACTACTTCAAAGTCGACTGAAATAAACTTCGAAGCTTTATCAGGCTTTGTGAGCTTTATAGTCGGTCAACCGATCACGCGGAGAAAGAAGTTACCCAGTTCGCACGCTAATCGTTTGCCTCATTTAGACTCTATCTATCGACAAAGAATTCAATTGAAATGAAGATTTTGCAATGATCAATGGATATTAGTCGAGCTCTCGATAAACATTTAAATCGCGTCGGATCAATAATCGCGAAGGAAATTTGAATCGGCTATTCATGGGGCCTCTGAATGCGCATGTTTCTTAACTGCGGATTTTCAATTACTCGGAATTTTCGTTACACACCGCATCCCACCCATACATCACTCGCTACGCTCACTTGCATTCATCACATGTCCCAACGGTTTCCCTTACTAATTCCACTTACACCCAGATACACTTTCCCAGTGCTGGTTACTCAACTATATACCTATGCCTCCTGCATTTTTCAGAAGCCGCTCGGTATAATTAACAATTTTCCCCTTTTAGCGCGAAAAATTTTCATGTACACACATTCTTTCTTCTCTAATATAATAACAGTTCGTATATACTCTGAATCCCATATAAATCCATGAGTTCTGTGTGTGTGTGTGTGTGTGTGTGTGTGTGTG
>UELV01086669.1:0-26056 GCA_900490015.1 Megastigmus stigmatizans | reverse complement strand
CACACACACACACACACACACACACACACACACACACACACGTGGGTAGGCGAGATGAAGGAGAGGATGGAGAATGAAGAAAAAGTGTTCATGCCAAAGTTGACTCGCACTACTCACATACAACATGAGCTCCGGTGTATATATGGCTGGGAGAGAGAGAGAGAGAGAGAGAGAGAGAGAGAGAGACGAGGTCGAGCGTGCGTCAGCCCTTTTTCACCAGCCACACCAAGCCACTACGTCTTCTTTGCTCCACCGCTGCTTTGCCCGGGGAATTGAAACGAATTGTTTCTTTATGGATGCAGCTATACGTTCTATGTGCTCCCTCTCTGTGTGTATTATACGTTGCAAGCAGAAGCTTTTTGACGTTATACCTGTTATGGTTGGGAGGCTACATTTCTAGCATGATGTGTTATGCGGGTGGATGAGAAACGCGTTCCTCACTCTCTCTCTCTCTCCCTCTCTCTCGCAGGTGGTTACTCGAGATTCTAGAACCTGGAAGGAAAATATCACGTTGCGTGTGGGCTTTTAAAGTAACGAGAAATGGTTTTTCGTGCGATTGTCCGAGAGATAAATTTCGCACGATGATAAGCATGGGTTCTTCGGAGAAAGATGTCTGTACCGCTTGAGGAATCGGGTTTGAAATTATTTGGGAAATGATTTATAATAGGCACCTGCTCTTTTCGAGGAGTATCACTTGTGTGCTGTGACATTTGCTTGCGTAACTCATTGAATATATTTTCAACGAAATTTCTATTTTGTAAGATTCACTTTTTGTGTCTTTTTTTTATAACCAAAATAATAACATACTTTGCCCGTGTTCTCATTTTGATTAAGTTCTGGAAATACAATAACGCAACATAGAGGCAATTTCAGAAATAATACTATAGCAAAAATAGCAAAAAAAGCAATTTGTACTGGTATCCCTATTGAGAAACGGAAAACTGAACCAACGCATGAACCTAAAGCAAAAAAAAGTATAGACGAAGTTGTAACAGAAAAAGGATCGTAGGGGTATTTTCGAAACGGCAGGAGCGCTGACGAGAGTAAGTTGCCTGCCTCTCTCTATCGAGTCAGGATAATTATCGGGAGAATATCGTCATCTTTCAGGAAAAGGAAAACGATAGCACGTCTCCCCGAAAGTTGACGTTTCCACCACCCACACACACGCAGTGGAAAGACTTCGATCTGGGTCCAATTCTCATAACTTAGCTTCCGCTCGAGCCTCGTCTCTCTCTCTCTCTCTCTCTCTCTCTCTCTCTCTCTCTCTTGCTGTCGACGAAAATCAATAGACGGAGGGACCCGATCTAATTTTCAACTTCAACTCCCGCTTGTGATTTCAATTGCTATTCGACTACGTCTCGGCAAGACTCTCTCTCACTCGTTATAGTCTTATTATATGCGCATAAACCCCCCAGTTTGCGATGATTCAATTACACTGTCGAATGCTCCTTTTCGATTGTTGTAACATGAAATTCGGAGATTCTGTGATATTGGAAATTTATTGCTTCGGAATAATTCGAATCATTTCGTTGAGCTCGATTCTTTTGTGCAAATTGTCGCACTGAAGATTTCAAGTGACTGTACGTAATGTAGAACGGATCTTTTGTAAATGGAAATAAATTAACAAGGTCAGAGAGCGTTACGAAACGAGTTTCACTCGTTAAGAGGAAGGGGGGTTGGGAAATCCTATTTTCCAAACGGCGCTCGACACCAACTCGAATGGAAATTCATACTTTCGTTTTACGTCGAACACCTATCGACTCCCCATTCAAATGAACGTCACGACTCGACAGTTTCTGCTTTAGAACTCTTTCATCTATATTTGAGATAAAAAAAAAAGAATCCCATCCAGAAAACGCCACTGCTTCCAAACTCCACTCGCATTCGTATTAAAGTCCAGTATGTCACCGGTGGAATGGTCAAACAAACGCTGCACAGCCGAGAGCCTCGACTCTCGCTCTCTTTTTTTTTATCTCTACCTCTTTATTACGCGTGATCGCCTCGAAGGGCTGGGGAAAAAAGAGAAAGAGAGCAAGTGAGGCCCAAGGTGAAAAGGGTGAACAAACGAGGCGTGCAGACATTTTCGTAGGGATGAAAAGGCGAGCGCGTCTAGTTATTTCGTCCAATTGAGTTTGTCTATAAGACTTAATTTGGAATTGAAGACTATATATGGATCGCGATAGAACTTACGTCGATGTGCTACCAATTATTCGTTAATAATAACTGGTGTACGGATGACAATTGTTTTGCTCTTGATTTTCCTTTTTCTTTCTTCTCTTCTTGTGCCTTTGCTTCTTCTACTTCTCTCCTTGTATCTTCTTCTTTTGACTTTGCAGTGATTGGACGTTTAACGAGGTACCCGATGGTACTTGGTTGGAATGTTGAGATGAAAATAAAATAACGTTTCACGGCGGTACGTGACCGGACTATCGACGCCAAACTATACGGAGTGCAGGATTTGTCTTGATTGCTCGGTTTTGTAATTTAATTTAATAAAGTATCGAACGATTTAGGGTGGGTTTTTAAAGCGACTTAAATTCTTAGCTGACTACGATGGTATTTAATTTGTTTGTTTTAATAATAGTTTAATTATAATGACGACAATTAGATGGTATAAACAGCTACGAGGGTGTCGTAAACGCCCTCAGTACGACATCCTCTACTATAATTGCCTTGTATTTTTATTTTTTTACAAAATAAATATACTTACGTCATTCTTTCTTCTCCTCTCAACTGATAGAAACCCGATAAGCCACATAATCCTCATTTTGCTCAAAAATTTTCAGTTATATGAAACACTAGGAAGTTCACTGTGAAAATTACTCAAAATTGTAAAATATGAAATGTTATACGCCGAAGTAACCATTATCATAATTTCAAGTTTAGCTTTCAATGCATAAATACCTCTTACTAGTTCCAATCTTATGTAAGAAAGACAAATCGAATTCACTTCAGATAGCTCAGGACGATTTATTATATCTAACACTAGGGGATTTATAAGCTAGAGTATTGATTTTCATTATAAATAGAAAAATATATCGAATGAAAAAACACGGTTATAGGTACGTTATCCTTTTTTAGATAATTAAGAGATACATATTAGCTTGTGATTTATTTAATGTCATTTTATTTAATGTTACAGTAACATAAATTGGTTTCAATACAATTGTGCAAATATTTGCACATAATATAACATTATACCATAACATATATATATACTGTTGGAAATGTATAGACGATTAATATCTAGTATATATAATATGATTTATTTTATTATTTCTCTATGAATACTACTATAGAATTCTAATGGAATTGATTTTGAATGGATTCAATGTTCTCAATACAATTACATAACTTTGAAATGTTGAAGCTTATACTCGTTATTAAGCTTTCATGCAACGTAAAATAAATATAATAACGGTAATGACTTAATTTGGGATCTTGCATGTCATAAGTTATTTCATACTTATTTATGCATGGTCAAAATTTGAAAAAAATTGAGTTGTGTTTTTATTATCGTAAATACGTCCTTAATTTTTGTTACTATATTATTATCAAATTTCATTCAATTTAAATAGTATTATAGTTTATTATTACTATACTAAATTTATTACTATAAAATTTATTACTATACTTAATTTCCAACTGTAAAAGCACAAAATGAATTATGTAATCCAATGAAAATTTAATTATGCACAAGTAAAATACAACACTTGTAGACTCGTTAACCTTAAACACTATGAAATTGATTAACCTTCACATACACATTTCTCCATATACAAAGTTCGAACCTGATCTGACAGCTAAAATTTATCAAAAAATCCAAATCCTCCTTCGTATCTAACATCAGTTCAACAGTTAAATCGGCCTCCAAACATCGCTTACACAAGTTTACTTTCGCTCCGCCGCATTACAATCTCACCTCGATAAACAGGCTTCAAATCTACATAGACCAGTTACATGAAAGGGCAGGGAGAAAATATAAAAGCTCACGCGCGGTCCAGTCAAGTATCATCGAGTATATAGCCAATCATCGGATCACGGACGCGCGCGCAAACTGCGATTAATCCGAAATCAATCAGGCAATAAAACATAATTGCACGACCGACTATACGCGGGCAGGGGCGTCCAATCCAATGCATAAATTTGTAGCCGATACGGGGGTGCTATATACGCGAGAAACCCGATACGCCATTCGCCTCAATCAGAACATCCCGCAGAGCGCAAGAGAGAGAGAGAGGGATCGACCGAAACTCCATAACCCAATTAATCCCTCGCGAGAAGCGTACATATAGCTAAGAGTTTCGCGGATCCTCTCTCTCTCTCTCTCTTATCCCCTTCCCTGCACTTAAGCAATCAAGACGAATGTTGCCTGCCTCCTACACTTTACCGCTCGCTCGCGCGCTGCCGGTGGCGTACGTTATACGATCGATATTTGTTAAACCAGAGACAGTGTGTGTGTGTGTGTGTGTGTCTTGTCTCAAGTGCTATTCATTTTCTCGGCCTGGTTTGGTGTGTTGCGTAAGCTCGAGACCATAACGTTGTGTGTGTGTGTGTGTGTGTGTGTGTGGGTGAGACACGCAGACTGGAAAACACCCATCCGCAGTGTGTCTGAAAATCCCGCAGAAATCGTTAATAACCCGTGACGGAAGTGTAGGTAGGTAGTTTCTCAGAGCCCCGAGTTTCTGTGCTCGTTAAGCTCGGTATGAGTGTAAGCTGCCAAGACGCTCGCAAGGCTATAGGTTATGTATATATACACTTTTATATATACGTGTACGCGGTGGGCTGTACGGGTATGTGGGATATACATATAATGAACGGCGTGTAACTTGGTTGTTTTATCCCGCGTTGGAATGTTGGCTTTTACACTCGTGCTCGTTCGTTATCTAAGGAAATCGCTTGTTCATCTGTCGCGAGTGTGGGCTTAGACGACATTAGGTGTGCGATCATTCGTTTTTTGGGGAAACTCGATTGACTTGGTTCACAAATAAGATTTATACTTAGTCGCTCGAATATCACTGACAAGTTGGGTTTTGAATCTAATAAACGAAATTGTAGAAATCGTTCATGTGTTGCAAGTATGTATAAATACTATTGAATTCCTTTTGAAAGTTGGCGAATAGAATTTTCCAAGTGAAATATTACGGTCTAAAGTATTTGACGATGCCGTAGGGTGGTAATGAATTTCCTACAGCGAACAAATAGTCAATAAAAGCGCATGTAGCCGGAGTACTACCAAAATCGAATTTACAATCTCTGTCTTCTTCCTTGGGAAACAGGCGCGGCAAGCTCCTCCTCCCTCTCTCATATACACTTTACGTCCACGTCGCGCTTTAAAGGCATAAAGCGCGGCGGCGCAGACACACTCAACAGCGGGGCGAAATTGAAATTTCCGACGAAATTAAATTTCGCACGAGTGTGTGCAAGCCGCGATATCCCATCTCTCCCTCTACCACCAGCAGCGAGCCAGACACGTACGACGCGGGCGCGAAAATATGTTGCCGAAATTCGCACTTTGAAAAGTCGCCCGATGCTCGCTCGTCACTCTCGGCACGCAATATCTTATACGATGTAGGAAAAGTCCGTGCAGCAGCAGCACCAGTTGCGGAAAGATGCATACAATGGAAATTGGCGAGGAGACGTGTGAAAAAGCGGCGAGAAATTTCTTGGCCGGGCGCTTCTTCCCTCGTCGACCTTTCGATGCGAGCTTTCCAAGTGAGACTTTTAGCGATTTAAGCGCGCGATGTTGCACCGAGGAAAGTTATTGTGTGTGTGTGTGTCCAACTTTATTTTGCTCCCTTTGCTGAAGTCGAGCTGATTTTAAGTGGATTGGACGAACGTAAATGACGAGTGGGATTGAATAAAAACTTGATAAGTTTGATCGTTTTCTTTTTAGTGAAATACGTCAATGTCTGCGTGCGCAAAATGTAAGTAGTGAGTACTTAGGTATAGTCAGACTAAGAGAGTATCGTACGCTTTATATATGTATGTTAATAAGTATGATCGATACTTTCAGTAGTTTATAGAAATAATTAAAGCTATACATTTTTCTTGCAAATTTATAATATTGTAATAATTTATACTATTGTAAAGATGTTCTGAATCATAGATTTGTACATTTTACGAAAGTTGGAGAAAATTTTTTATTCCACTTCAAGAAGATTTGAATTACCAACTTTCTAAGTTTCGGAAGTTCCAAAACTCGATTTTATTTTACTCTATACGTCGTTGAATATAATTTAGGGTACAAAAAATCATAAATGCATTAAGATACAAGTGTCGATGCAATTCGTTGAGTCCTTCATTCAACTATTGTAAAGTTTGTAATTTCTAAATTTTAATTTGTTAATATTACATACAGCTCTTTTCCGCCTAATTTAACGTAAGCACGAAGCTTCGTAGGTTTCGTAGGTTTAATTTGCTGGCAACGGGAAAGCATGTCGGGAATTTCATCGACAGGTCTATAGTTCCATCAGATAACGCTCTATTATCATAATATACTTTGGACTCTCCGACATTATATCTAACATAGAATTCATTACGGACTTTGCATAAGCTATGATAAATATTAGATTTTTGAGCCTCTCGCAAATCCGCTTCTCTTACCTCTATATAATTAACTAATTTTGAATCGAGTTCAAATGAGCCTGCCATATGGAAGTCGTATATCGTGATACTTACATTGACCAAGGACATGGACGATTCGTGTAATATTGAATACATAAATGTTTTAATAATTGAATGTGTACCTTCATGTAGTTTTCAGTATTCAGAAGGGTTTAGCAGTGAATATTCATAAGGCTTTACATGTTTTAGCTATGCGCTGGCATGTATACAGCTGGTGTTTATAATGCGCTTGTTTACTTAATTCTGTTTATCGTTTGTAAATTCCCTTACATGTATTTAATTTAACAAATTATCGAGAGAACGTTATTTCCAAAGGTAATAGTTACATGTGGAAAATAGTTCAAACCGAGTTCACGAATAAGTGTATAAAATTATACTCGAATAATATATAATGGAATCAATTTGAATACGTGGAATATTCCAGACAAATCATAAGCTCAATAATTAGCAGTTTCGAACAGAAGCGTAACTCTGCAAATTGTATACGGAAATATCAACGTAACGTAATATGCTGAAATCATAATATCTCGGATTGCCGGAGGAAAAGACCGTGGCTAATTAAAAACCACTCGATGCTCCCAACGAACTTATATATTATAAACGTGAATAGCTGCAGGTGCATTATACAGGAAACGATAGGTCAATAAAGTGATTTATTCATATGCCCGGTAGGGCAAACGAGTTCTCTCTTCGTATTCCATTCGTGAAATCAAGCGAGAGCTAGAAGATTCTGAAAAATTGAGATGCCACCAAGTTGAAGACATGCACTCACGCGATTCTCTGGAGGACTGGGGGGCTAAACGCGAAGGAGGAACACGCGAGGTGGATGAAAATTTAGAAAAGGGGAGTGCATAAGAGATGGAGAGAGAATCGTCGTCGCTTTGCGAAAAAAAAAGTCGACGACGCCACGGATTTCAAAGCGTACAATGGGGACGTTTTAAAAAAAGTCTACTCCTCGTAAATAGCTTCGTATATATATATATAATGTGTATACATACCGTGCGTAAAAGTCGATTTCCAGACAACATTTCTGATATGTATACATGTATGCATGTATTCACGTGTTATACACGATATATATTCATCTCATGCTTTGACCCTTTTCTCAGTGCTACTCTTTTCCTTTCTTCCTCTCGCTTTAACTTTTTTTTCTCTTTGCCGGAGCGCGTTTTCATCACCTTTTTCCCGGCTCTCGCTCTCTGTCTTACATATTTTCGCGATGACCTTTCTTTAGCTTCCCTCTCTTTCGCTTATATTTTATTATTTCTTTCCTTTTTTCGTTTGCCCTTCCCTCTCAAACCATCTACCCACTACTTCGCGTACTCTTTGCAAGAGAGATGCGAAATGTTGTGCTTTTAATTATTTCTAAATGTATGCTTCTTCATTAGGAAGGAAAACTAGTTGTAGGTTAATTTGAAAAAAGTTGTATTAAATGTAGATTTTATATCGATAGACCTTAACTAATTTTTAACTGAAATTCCCAATACTACACGACCATTCAAAATTCCGCCCAATATTACGCGTTAATCGCTACATCCGAAAGACAAAATAAAACAGCCAGCAGCAACTCTGCGGAGCTGTAGGAGAGAAAGAATAAAGAAAGAAACTGACGCGGAAGTAAGGCGAAAATTCAATAGCTCATTGTTCGAGCTTTTCCATTCTTCTTTATCTCGCGGCTCTTCGGCGCGTCTTTAAAAGCTCTTAATGTTTTCACGCCGCGCGGGAATTTCGCGTCGGGCGCGCGCTTCTGCAGTTGGCGGCGTCGGGAGCTGGGGGCGCGCCAAGGAGTAGGCAAAAACGTCAAAGTGGCTTCGCGCGCGGCACAAAGTACATGCGGGATATATAACGATACTGGATGCGGATGCACAGTGGCGCCGCGGTAATAAACACGGCCCATGTCAAGCCACCTCGGGACTCTCTCGTATGTATATACGTATACACACATAGAGAGGAGCGGCGGAAGTGTGGAACTTTCGGTCTTAACGAAATCAACGCGTCGTTCATCAGGCTGTTTAATGAGCGAGGTTAATTCTCATACTACGGCTACAGTAGAAGAAGCCTCTCACACGCCGAGCACAGTTTGGCTTAACTATACGCACGAGATGGATTTGGTCTCTTGGTACAAGGTGTGGCATACAGGGTACAAGCGAAGTCGACAAATCGTTCGTAATATTTCGTAGGAGTTCGCGCGTACGAGACCGGAAAATGAAGCAGATTTATTATTCGTGACGTTTTGAAACGATATGAATGAAAAATGGAGTATGTGTATAGTTTTAGATACGGGTGAATTGATAATGATGATTCGAAGCGCGGCATGAAGAATGTTGGGGAAAAATCGAGCTTCTGCGGAGATTTTGCAATTACGGACGGTGGATATATAGATAGCCTGTATGGAATGGAGCTAATGGGTAAAGGGCTTTTGGTTATCGAGACAAAATATATTTGGGGAAATATCGATGGTTAACAAATATATGTTTTAAGTTAATACATATTTAGAAAAATGTTCAGTGAAGTTTGGAAATATTTATAGTGCCGGTAATCTTTAGTTTTCGTATTTACCGAAAATTAGGTATTGTAGCATCATATGTGATATTTTTTTCTCAGAGTAAGCAGCTGATCGAGGTTTTATCTTTTTATTCGATAAATAATCGATAGAATTTATTTCAGAGCCAAATATTGACTAAAGCAAGACACACGTACATTTTTTATATATAATCCTATCAACGCATCGTTTTTTTTTCTTTTTTCAAGTCATATATGATGCAATCACCCTCTTTTTTATAACAGTATACGATATAATATTAACGAAGCCACCGTGGCACGCACATACAATAAAATTCCTTTTCACGAATATGATATCCGATTATCAAATTTTACCTCCAACATTATATCCTATATATACGTAAACCTCATTAATATTACTTCTGTTTCAATAAATTTTAATTCTAATTAGAATGCAGATTCCCTCCTCTCGGCAAAATTATCAAACATAACCTGATATGCGTGTGTGTGCGTGTAATAAGTAATAACGAATTCCAATTTCGCAAGATTGGAGCGTTTCATTACAAAAGGGCTCTTTTTAATGCCCTTAATTTTAATTATTATACATTTTTCGGCCGAGATTAATTAACGGCACACTGTGTGTATATATATATAAAACGGGCATATCTGTAAGTGCTGTTTCTCGCGTTTGCAGCGGCAATGCACCCGTTTGCTCGTCGCAATGAATAAGCAGTAGATGCGTAGTCAACTGTTTTAAGAGCTTCGCATTATTTGGAGTCGTCGATGAACATCCGCTATAAGTATCGCGTAATTTTTTAAATCTATTCAAGCTGCGTATACGATTGCTGCTCCAATATTAACGGTAAGAGCTTTTTATCAGCAATGTACATAAGAAATAAGATTTTTATTTAATTAGCCGAGGAGCGATTGGTTATAATAATAATAAAAAACTGAAGTAATGCAATCGAAATTACGGCTGTACCACAACACAAGACTAGTACAAAACTGTGAACTACAGTTTCAGGGTTCTATGCAACAGATACCCATAATATAATCTCTCACCCATATAATCTCGGCGTAACAACAAAGCGGGACGAAGAAAAGCAGCCATGTACAAGCGTACCTTTTCTCTCTCTCTCCTTCAGCGGAGAAAAAAATAACCCAAATAAATATAGGCATCGCGTTGGTTTCTCTCGCGGTGTAGCCCTTTTTATATTTCCCCTCGCATCCGGCCGCGGTAACCCAAATCGCAATCGAATTTGCGTCGCGCGCGGAAAAGCTGCAATAAACTGTGTCGTTTAACCTCGATTTCCGGCCGTTTCACAGCGACGAGAACGAGATCGGCGGCGAGAGAGTGAAAACACAGGGTATATAGCTGATGGTGGGGGTGCGAAAGTGGAACGGGATAGAGAGAGAGAGAAAAAAAAAAGAAAGTGTACCGCGACGGACTGGACCGTGAGAGGATTAATGGGTGTGTTGGACAGACTCTGCTGCGATGCGTTTGGCGAGTTTGAGGCTTGTTGCAGCCAGGTGATTTTGTCTGTCTGGGGTATAGAGAAGCTGATGCGCTTGCCGAGAACGGACTTGATTTTATAGTCGTGTATGTATATACTTTTTGCTTGCGAGTTGGCGAGCACAATTTATTTACACTGCGCACTAACGAAATTTGAATAAAGGGAGTTTTACCCCCTTTTTGTCTTCTATTTCTGAAGCTTTTCCGAATTAGACAGGAAAAGAGCTTTTATTGCATCGTGTCCAAAATCAGTGATTCTTTTGCGCTTTAAAAACCCCATTCGTAGAAATATGAATTTCACGTTATATATAGGAGTGTATCAATGTTTAACATCCTTTATCGATTAAATGGAAATATTTACGCGATTTTTAAGAGTTTGAATATTATTTATTGACTCTGTGGTGAATCAGCAAAGAGAGAAGAATTCAAAATTATCGCGGGGAAAGCAATGAGAGGAAGAAAAAACAATCAATACAAAATCGCATTGCTGCGTAAAATCACCGGGAGGTTGAACAGTGTATATCTATAGTGTATATCTCGTTGCTCCGCAACATCAGCCGATCTCGGTCAGTCGTGACTATATACCCCCCGTACTAATGAATTTTCCCAGCCTCAGTCTCTCTCTCTCTCTCTCTCTCTCTCTCTCTCTCTCTCTCCAGCTGTCCCTATCGGTTTCTCTCGCCCCATCTCTCGTTACAATTTGTTCTCCCTCTTGCGCGCGAAACAGAGAGTAAAAAGGTCACTTCGGAAACAATTAGGCATTTCGGATCTGGCTTTAATTAACAATTTATCTCACTCTGTAAACACAAACACACACATGTTAATGGGTCCGAGTATCGAGTTCATTTGCTATCGGAGGAAATTTTCACGTTATGCGCATTATCCACTTAGTTCCCTACTGCTTTGATAAATAGCGAAGTTTGTCCCTTTGCCAAGCGCGAAAACGATTTTTCTACCTTATGCACCATTTCACTGATCGTCGTCAAACGAACGCGGTAATGATGCTTACACTGGTCTGTTAGAAAAAAAAAATGCTTAATTTTATAATTCTGTTGCGCTCTTATTTGCTCGACCTACATTACCTAATTTGATCGCGGCAGCCTCCGATAGTCGAAAACTCTCTACAGCTCCTCAATTCACCAGCACAACAAATATTTAAAAATTCCATAATTCGAATTTAGTGGTTGTGTACTCCTCGAATTGTGTAAATACTATTCTGAATTGATTTCGCAGCGAAATACTGATATGCATCCACTAAAATTTTGCACTTCATCGTATCGCGGTATTCAATATCTTACGTACAGCATCTACATTTACATCTATATATCTGTTAAGAATTTTCTAGCTCAGCGCTCACCTGTATTAACTTGGTCATATACTCGTTCATCCAACCAATCCGCAAGTTTGTTAATGGTCGTAATGCTCAACTTGCGACAAAGTTCTCTTCTCCTCATATCCTCATATGTCGCAACTGCTAATGCTAAAAGGAACAACATGGTATGAATTATACCAAGGTCGGAAAAAGCTGCTCACGCGCTGCACATTTTGCTCGATATGCGAGTATAAGCGAAACTTATATCAAAGGAACTGGAGAAGAAGGGAAAAGAACGCGTTATATAGCTATCGGCGAGATGAGCAAACGACGAGTCGATTGTGGCGTGTGTACAACGCGTCAACTGTAGATATCGACCGAGACAGAGAGAGATGGGATGGGGGAGAAGGAAGGGAAGGGGAAAGGAAGACCAGCCATTAAGTGCGCTCGTGTGTGAAACGATCAATCCTTCTATTCGATATTTCAATGGTCGCTGCGTCGCTGAGGGAGAGAGAGAGAGAGAGAGAGAGAGAGAGAGAGAGAGAGAGAGAGAGAGTGAGACAGAAAGCTTCAAAGCGCTCGACGATATGATCCTGAAATCGCTTGTTATATGTATATACATGTACACTCTGTGAGTATGACAGGTGGCGCCGTTTAAAGCGGAGAGAGAAACGACGACAGGTGAGGCAGCCGCTTTATGCGACCGTTTCTGCGATCGTGGCAGATTATTACGAGTGTTTATTGCGAGTTTATTTAAAATACTCTGGTAAAATGGAGGTGTAACGGGATTTAGGGGTAAATTACTCGTCCAATTTCATTTGACCCTGAAGAAAGGAGATAAAACTGTCTGACATCGCAGACACCCGATCGTTATGATATTGTTGTCAGCGCGTAAATTTAACCTCGTGTACCTAGCTACACCCTTTTCCACTATTGCTGTATACGCGAAGCATGTACACGTGCAAGTATTTTGCATACATCGTGAATTTACATCCTGGAATATATCCTCGACGCATATTACACAATATTCCTCTTATCGACGACACAACGATATTTTCGCGCCAAATCTCTAGAAAAATATGAAGCTTCGCTATTCAATTGTATGTCGAAATCCTTTGTACCCCGTGTGGTTGGTATGCGCATAGGTATTGGCGTTGATGAAAGTTAAGGCTTTGCGGTTGCCGCGGAGAGAGAGAGAGAGAGAGCTGTGCGACTGTTGTCAATGGACTACTGGAATACAAGGGTCTTCATGAATAACGACGGTGGTGTGACGTAAATATTTATGTTGACGCTGTTATAGGGAAAAGTTTTGGCTGGGCGAAAGTTAACTTCTTCTCGGAGAAAGTTGGATCGAACCAAATTGAATTATTTATCCACCTAATCCATTAATTGCCTACTTCGTCAAACATTTTAACCCACTTCGTTGAAAGCGAACCCCTTTTTATATCCAACTGGTCACACGCACGGTACATCGATTTCACACGATCTTCTCTATTAATCATCATTCAATTACTCGCGACTATCTTATACTTACGAAAATTCCAAAATTCAATTCAAACTTCTGCAATCGAATCCCGCATATTGAAAGTTTCAGCGAGCAAATCTAAAAAAAAAAAAGAAAAAACTGTCTATCTCGCATTGAAAAATCGCGAAGTAACAAGAAATTTCAAAATCTAATTTTCGTCAGGTTTTTCCGCCGTTCAAAAATGACAGCTGCTCTCGAGAGGGCACACACACACACAGACACAGCCGAGTGCACGAAATAAACGTATGCGCGCAAGCTGACGGTGAAAGGAGTCGTACCTCTGCGTGGGAGGGAGAGTTAGAAACAGAATTTTACGACCCAGTTTAAAAAGTTCATCGTCGCGGAAAATGTGTAGAGTAACAAGCAAAAAAGCAACCGTTTATCATGGCCAGCGGTGCAAGTTGCTTCGTAAACATTCATAATCATCCGAATACACTCGTTTTCGGCTGCTGTGTATCTTTAGGTCGGCTCGCTGTATTTACTTCGATTTAACTGCATCGAAGCCCTTAAGCTGTAGAAAGTTAAACTTGAAACTGTAGAATTCCTTTCCTTGCCGAATCCATCGACTGCAGAATTATTGCCATTCGAAGAAGGGAACAGTATTGAGGAAGAGCTGCGAATGAAATGAGGTATTTAGGGAACGGACGATTTTCAAAGTGGATGGTTCGCCTGTTTTTACTATGCATAAAATACCCACTACGTCAAAATTGATTCATAATTAACATTAGATCAGCACAAATGCGAGTATTTACGCGCGCATTACATCTACATTGCTATGTAATACATTCCCTGCAACATTATCGTGTAACATTTTTCCCGAAATATTTTACCCTAAATTAGATTTGCATAACAACCACGCAGGCGTCACAGCAAATTTTCACCTATACATGAATGCATATATGTGTTATGTCGCACGTTGGAGCAAAAGCACCACTTCGTAAATCGATATTGGAGGAGATGAAAGAATCCCAAAGGTGCACTCGTAACGCTTTGATTAATCAATATAAATTCCCTTTCGCACACACACACACACACACTGTACAAAATGAGAAATAGCAAAGTGTGTCGCTCTTATATGCCTTTAATGAGAACTTACACGAAAACCATTTCGAATCGATCTGAGCAACGTACTTTAAAACGCAAGTACTTTCGACCTTTTATCTTTCCTTAATAACGGCCCATAACTACTTTACAGAAGCAAATATTATCACAGTTAAGAACGATATTATGATCAATGATTCGTGGTGTAATTTTCACCGTGCAGAAATACGTAAATACTTTTATTGAAATAAAATAAAAGTATGTACTTTCATTCAAAAGCCATATCCTTTTCAAATCAATACGATTTTTCGTCAAAAACCATCGAGTACGTACATTTACAAAAAGCGTCAGTTATATACTACGCCCATTCACCGACTATAAATAAAATAACCATTTGTCCAATATAGCGCAATAATTGAAAATATGCTCGCACGCGAAAAATATCGCAGTCAACGATCGCTTCGGATACCGAGCCACGCCAATATTTCATTAACGAAAATTTCGTCTTTCAACGAGATACCCTTCCCTCCCTCCGCGCGCACAACTCGAGCGATTTATCAAACTGCGAACGCGCGCGCGCACCACAACACATGGCTATTTCACATCGTTATCTCCGCTTTAAACCCATTAATCGCTCATATATCCTACACCTGCGCTTCGCGCGCGCCAACGAATAAATCTCCGGCTCGAGGCGAACGCGCTTCTCCTTTTCCCAAATACGTAACCCGGCCGAACTGACAAACAAAGTATTTTATCAATCGCAAACCGATGTAATTACCAAGGAATCGCGAGCGTTTACGTGGGCGTGTGGATTTAAGGGCACAGATGTCGAGTTCCCGAAATAAATTTCGCGAACGTCAGACGCACAGTATGCGCAAAGCGAGTGTGCTGCGCGCGCGTTGTTGCGACGGAGCTTTATGCCTTTAACCCCTTAATATACAAAAGGCCCTCCTTGTCATAGACGCTCATGTGTATATTGTCTAGCGCAGTCCCAGCTCCGAAGAGTTGATCTAACTGTACGCCAGTCGTATGAAGCGCATTAGGGGGGATTAGTCGAGCCGAGCAAAGGAAAGGCAGGGAGTGACAGAGGGAACTAAAGGATATTCCACCTTTGACTAGGCGTAGGAGCCGCCAGCCTCTGCTCCTGCTCTTGATACATCGCGACGTCTTTCGCTTACCCTATCTCTTCCTTCCTTCCTCCTGCCTTGGCTCTTAGCTGCCGCGATTTATTCGCTTTATATAAGTATACTACGGCACTCTTGGAGCAGCTAAGTTTAGCCCCCGCTCTTTTATCGCTTTATGCGGTTTTAGAGTGGCTCATTTTTTTTTTTTTTAAGGATCTTAGGTTCCTCGTAGCTTGGTCATTAATTAAGCTGGCGACTTGTTTAAGAGTTCAAAAGAGCTTGGATATTGAGTTTAATTTATGGCTGGATTATCCGTTGGATTATATTGTTCTAAGATTCATTTGTTTACCATATTCGATTATCTCTTATATTTCGATAGATTTATTTTTTGGCGAAAAATTCAATTTAGTGCAAGCGACATTCTGATTTAATACTAAAAGTAAATATTGTTTATGTAAAGTCTATGTAATTTTTTTTTCTTGAAATAAACTTTTCCACTAGAATGTCAATAGAATAATCTTTTAATATCCATAATGCTAATTCATACCAATTATGTTTGCTTTTGTTTAAATGATTTCAAGTGAACCAAGATTAAAAATACTCCATATTCCAGAAAAAAAATCGTTGTTTGTTATAGATTTAAAGAGAAATCCGAGTGATAGTATTTTCTATTAATAGTACATTGACAAGTGAAACGCGCAAAAGGGGCGAAATTAAAATAGAACCGAACGATGAAATTCCATTTGAAATAGATGTCTGGTCACATCCAACTGTATCTACTTCAATGAATTTTAAATAGTGTAAATAGTTATTGAATTTTTTTCCAATACTCCCCGTCACGCGCAGAGTTCAATCTTTAAAATTAAATCGTTGAAATCCTTTTGTTTTCAAATTCCCAAATCTTTCCATCTATAAAAATTAATTCCTTAAATCGAGTACATATTCTTACCCGTCCTCTATACACACTCAATAAAAGCTAAAGTTTCTTGAAATGAGCATATAACTTTCATCCACTGTATAATATAATGGATGTTTAAAGGTCAATTCCGAGAATAATGAGCTTTGCGTACTGAACCACTTGGAAGTCGAGCAATCAAGTTATTACAAAACATGATTGCGCATAATTTTGTACGTATTATGTCACGGGTTCTACATTACCAAAAACGATGTTGATTAAGTATTTCCGTCGCATAATTTGTTTACTTTAAGGAACAAAAGTGTGAATTTCACTTGGCCGCTTTATTATATCATTCAATTATTTCATAAACTTTCGTTCGCTCGTTCGAACTCCATTAAATCTACGCCTTCTCTCACGTGTCATCGAAATCCATGAAAATACACGAATCCTCTATTAAATCAAAACCCTTCCACTACAACACAAAACTCTCGCCGCTTACATAATACATATATACAGTATAAGAGAAGCCCCTGCGCTTGGATGCGGGCGAAGCTCGTAAATCGCTATAAGCCCGCAGCTAGCAGATCAGAAAAGGCCATAGCCGTTAAAACCCTAAAGCTCTCATTAACTCCTCTAATTCGTCCTTTGACCCTTTGGGGTCCAGATGTGTGCTGTCTGCTCTCTATAAGGCGCACACACCTTTGGCTGCACACCAACCTGTTCTGCAGCGCTAACTTCCTCGGACCCGTTGTACCAGCGTTGTTCATCCTATACGAGACCGGGCTTCTATATTCTATATATATATACGTGCGCATCAAGTTTCTCTACCACGCGCGTCCAGCCCTGTAAACTCGGGCTTCGCTTCGTTGTTCATTAGGTAAGCTGTGTCGTCGTTATCGTCGTCGTCGTCGTATAGTCGTCGTATAGTCGTCGCTTTGCCCTGACGTCACATTTTCGGGGGACGAGCGAGAGAAGCAAAGTTGTGTGTCCCACACGGCGAGAGAGAGCCGCAATACGCGCCCGTCCCTCGGCTAATCCCATCGTCCCGATTCGATGGGACGTGATAAGGTCAGGTCTCTCTCTCTCTCTCTCTCTCTCTCGCTCTCTCTCTCTCTGCCTTCGGAGGTATAGAACAGGGGAAAAAAATACTGCCATCGTGTTACAACGTGGATGCTGCGACTTATTGTGGATTTGGACGCGGGTTTGGAAATACTGAAAGTTTTGGGTTGACGCTTTGAAATTGGTTGTTTGTGTAGGTAGTTCTGAAGGACTAAGCTGGATTGTTTATGGCTCATTGGGGACAGAAGACTTGTTCAACGATGGTTGTGGACAGATGTATTCACTTTGAATATTTCCAACTTCTTTAGGCTACTTATTGCAAAATCGCTAAATATACAATTTAATCAAATTAATGCTATTTTGATGCTATTTCAAGTAATAGAACAATAGTGCGACAAAGTCTTTTTAATTAAATCAAGCTGGACACTTAAACTGATCATGTATAAATGAAGGAATTTTCAATAAACAACATATCGGAGGAATTTTTTTATTTCATGTTATGTATACACCAAGAGATTGGGCGGACTAGAGTTATTGGCAAACTGGTCAGCTGAGCGCCAGGCTACTGCTTTTGTAATCGAGAAAGCTCAGGAGCCAAAGCTTTGAAACGCGATACCTGCCCAAGCATTGACTTTCAGCGATAACCTTCTTACATTGTAATTTTCAGTTCGTGTCCTGGCCCCGGTATACTGCACGATTACGAAAGCAATTTTTTTTTAACTTGAAATTTTCCTGCTGTGTCTTATGCAATCGACTGGCGTAAACTTAGCGTATAACATATGTATGATGTGCTAATCAATAATGTTTGATTTTATTATTATACTTTAACATTTTAATAAAAGTATTTATAGCAATACGCTTAAGATTAATTATCCATTATTTCTTGACTATAAGCCCTTTCCTTTTGTACTCGAAACAAAGGCTTATAATTATGCTTGTTATAAAAACGCAACTCTTCTGTGAGTGCAATTAAACTACTACTGCTGTAATAGACATTTTCAATAGAAGGGAATTAAAAGATTTATTGCGACGATAATAAATTACAGTAAACATAGCAAGAATTACATTTGATCATGATTTTAAAACTACACCTTCAGAAATAATTTAAATTTTAGTATAACACCATCACTACTAAATACTTCTATTTCAAAGAGCAAATGACTTTCATAAAAAAAATTAGGGATGCTGAGAGGCGTTTCAGGATAATAATCTTCATTCTTGTATTCTCCCTGTATTATATAAAAAAAAATTTAATTGACTTTGAATTAAAATAATAAAAAACATTTAGTTATGCTTACAACTTTTGGAGGGCACGTATCCATACCCATTGGCAATAGCAGAGCTTCAATGTATAGTTTATAAAGTACTTCGTCGCAAAAATCAATTTCTCTCGCAATACCGGTTGGTACATTGTATCGACCAAAGCTGCCAATCCAAATCGAGAATTTAACCTTTATACGGAAAACAACAAAGAAGATTTCAACAACACTCAATGTACATCAGAATGTACTTTATATTTATTTTATAAGAGAATTTCGATAGGTAAAAACATTTGATCAGTGAATCAATTTTTAATTTATTAAAAAGTTTAATTTTATAGAGAAAAAGCCAACTGCTATCTATTACTTATTATAACAGATATCACGAATTGAATTGTTACGATAATATGACAATACGAAAATATTTCCAGCTGGTTGAAACGAGCACACGGCTGCGCTGCTATTTTTCAAAGATAACATGAAAAACAGCACAAGGCTCCAAACGGTATACAATGGTATAATATCGTACAGCACCGCCAGTCGGCAAAGTCCGCTTACTGTTTTTGTCAGTTTTCACTAGCGCGCGCGGGGTTTAGAATTTGTGGACCCTCCTGTTTGGGCCCCCGCGATAAAACAAGTTGTCCAGCAGAGATATTACACCGACAAAGTACATATGGTTAGACTTTACTCGTAAAATAACGCCAAGTTACAGTTATCAAATGAATTTATTATTGTCAATAAAGTTTTGCCATACCTTGGTGTCCTCCGGGAGGTCTTTTATCATCGTGACTTTATTGTTAAAGGTATTGTAGGATCCTTTATTATAGTTGATGGCTATATCGGTGTTATCGACATCGACGTAAGTTTCATTCATGAACTCGAAAGTTATATCTTCATACTGAATCCTACGCCCACTCTATTCGATAGCCGTAAAATGCAATGTTAAAAAGTGTATTAATTGTTCAGTATTATTTGTTAACTTACTTCGCATGATACCTTCTGAGATAGATATAGCACAGATAAAAGAAATAATATTAAAAACGTAGTATGAATCATGTTGAACAAATGCTTAATTCAATGTATCAGTTTTCTTTTTCTCGGATATTTCCACAACAGTTGTTAGCTGTAAGCACACTGATCCAGTACAAACCTTCTCGATCGCTTACGTATGAGAGATTAAAATGAATGCAGAAAATTACAGTTTATAGACTAGTCGTAGATTTTATGAGAATATAAAATATCTTATTTGACGTTAGTTGAATGAATCTTACATAAGTTCATTTGTCTTTTATAGATTTTACGAAGTGTCATTTTATCAACAAAAGCAGAATTCTCTCATAATTTGGTTTTTTATTCTGTCTCCCTATTTCTTTTTTTTTTTTTTTTTTATACTATAGATACATTTCCTTGCATCAAAACCCCATCTAACAAGTTATGCTGACGTTATCGATTATTCATTCTTTTTGTTGCTTCAACCGGTTTATCTCGTCCTGACGGATAAAAGTGCACAGCTGTCGCGGCACTTTTCGTGCATCCTTCAAGAGCCGATGGACGTAAAGCCAAAAAGTATATAGCCGTACGCCGTGCAAGTATAGTATAAGTCGTTGGCGCGTCGCGTTCTAGACGACTTGACCCCAAAGCCCATACTATCGTATATATACCGCACACGTGAGTGCAGCTGGCACTCAAAGGACGATTTGAATGCAGCGCCAAAAGGGAAGCCAAAAAATTTGCATTCCACTCAGCTCGCGAGATTCTTTGAGCACAAGAGATAGGGAGAGTAGGAAAAGAGAGAGAGCGATAATTTCGCTTATACCACTATATGTTTCGCAATTTCAACTGGAAGTAGCTTTGATGATATATATGCACGGCGAGAGAGAGAGAGAGAGAGAGAGAGAGAATGTTTCTCTGCGGGAAATTCGGAAATTTTTGGCGGTCATATTTTATTTGTCAGAGTAGGCAAAGGGAAGGTAACTCCGTATGCGCGCGGTCGCTTGGGAAAATAAATAGTTTCCAGTGTGTTTCATTAGGTTTTTGTGACTCGAGGAAAATTGTTTGATTGCCAGGTAAACGTGTTCGAGAACAAAGTGGAAATATTTCGTTTTATGTATCAGTTGAGCCATATTGGCATATTTTTTTTATCAACTTTTTAATAAATTTGACATTTTGTGTACAGCACTGGCCAATATATAGCGGTCGACCACAAATTTGGCTCTCCTTATACGTAAAATACACATTTAACATGTAGACTTTAAATTATATAAGCTTACAACGAAAAATTGGCAATTGTAAATTTAAACAGTGTCTATACTCTGTTAGCTGTAGCATGATTAATAAGCCACTGTATAGCATCTGTTCACGCTAAAATATGTGTACCTTACAAAAAAAAAACGAGGAACGCCATAACGGATTTCCATGAAAAAGGGGCAAACACTAAACTTTTTCCCTCCAGCGTAGCCGAGTGCATCTGGTTATTCATGCGTGTGTGTGTGTGTGCATGCGAACTTTTCGAACGTTAAAGCAACCTTTCGACTTTTTCATAATGAACATTGTGTTTTTCTTACCTCTCCTCCTTGCTACGCACAGCCGGAGAACTGCATAGCAACGTACCAGCCTCACGGCTACTGCGTCGTTTACTCGACGACCGACCGCTCGTCGTTGCGCGTAGCCGAGGAAGTATTGCAGACACTCTGGCGAAGCGATCACATACCGGCCAGGGCAGTTATCCTCGTTGGTAACAAGGTCGACCTCGCGCGCAGTCGTCTCATCTCCATCGAAGGTAAGAATAATATAGACTTGCGGTACTGCTTTTGCTTAACGATACAAAGGGGAAATTAAATACCTATATACGCGTTTGTTGGGCTTTAAAGTTCGGGAGATTTATCGAGGAAACTGTTACCGAATGTATGAATTAGTTAACGACTGTGCCGCGGTTGTATATGCGGTCGAATATGCCGATAAAGTTTCTGCTATTATTATTAAAACTTATAGTACTGAACAATTTAATTTAACCTCCTGGCTAACAAAATTTTCTTTTATTGTAAACGTATATGTTTGACGGAATATTTCGATAGAAGTGTGTTCCAATCAGTAATTGATACGTGGTAGTCACGAAATATTTAATTCTTTCAATAATGTATTTTATAGGGGGTTCTGTGAGGTCGCTGATTATGATTATAGTATTTGTTTTGGTCGCGAAACGAGTGAGAGTACTATATTCACCAATTCTGACTGTTTTAGCGTGATTCTTTAGTTACTTCAATGCATAAAAGAAAATTCGTGTATCGGCATTCATAATTTACGTTTCTGAGACTAATGATTATTACCACTGCAGTATTTATTTTGATCAAAAATAGTTTTGGGCTCTAATATATATGTTGAGATCCTATATATATATAGAAATATATGTATACACAAATGTGCAAAATAATTAATGGTCCCAATGCGGGTCATCCCGGTAGCCAGGAAGTTAATCAAACCAAAGATCAGCATTTAAAAAAAGCCAATTGATCTGAATTAATGACCAGAATTTGGCCGATTTAAATTTAGAAAATATCGCACTATACTTCAATAGCTGAATTTATCTTTTAAAAATTCGAACCACCTGAACAATGTTTCTTCGTCCAAAGCCTATAAAGGTACTTGAACGCATATACGAAGTCCACAAAAGCCATGCTTGTCCGTCGGTTTTTCTCATTGCAGAGGGCAAATCGATGGCGATCTCGTACGACTGCAAGTTCATCGAGACGTCGTTAGGCATCAATCACAACGTCGACGAGCTGCTGGTCGGCCTCCTCACCCAGATCCGGCTGAAACTGGAGAATCCGGAGCGCAACCGCGACCTATTCCGTAAGCGGTCGCGTCGCAACCGCAGCCGCTCGCCCCTCGGCTCCTGTTCCGAGAACAACTCGCCGAAGAAGAACCGGGGCAGCCGCACCAGCACAAGTCTCAAGGTGCGCAATCTGCTGGACAAGGTCTGGATGAGGGACAGCAGGTCCAAGAGCTGCGAGAATCTGCACGTGCTCTAAGCGAATTTTCCAAGACTGACCCCCCCGCGACACGACGCGCCGCGGATCGATCGACCAACCTCTTATACATATATACGAAAATGAAACGGTATATATGACGGACCGATCGATCCTTTCAATATTAAATGATCTCTATAACATAAATATGTTTCTCTCTGTTTGTTGCTTGAAAAGCGAAAATCTCTTGTCTTGTCGCTGTAAGAGAGAGAGAAAGAGAGAAAGAGAGAGAGAGAGAGAGAGAGAGAGAGAGAGAGAGAGAGAACAGTGAAAAGCTATATATACGAAAGGCTCGGCTCTCGGACATTGAGCTTTATGGAGGGTTAGCTTTAGGACGGCTTTGTTGGGACGATCGTGGAATCGATTCTGTAATCGGCATTGATTATTACGCCGATTTTTATCCTGTGCAAAGTATATGTACATACAGGGTACCCACGTGGTGTATTATCGCTTTCGACGGAAGCGTCATACACTATATATATATATGTATATTGTTGGCTGAATTTAATTCATCCGAAATCGTGTTACGAGGAGAAAATGAGCTTTGAGAATTCAGAGATATGTAACTTTTGTAGTCGAATTAATTTTCGTTAGAGTTAATTTGAATACATGAATAATTGATATTTTGATTAGCGAAGTAAGCCAGCGTATTTCCAAAGTACAGTATATCCTGCTATTTCACTTGAGTGAATAATTTTTCATACTTTTATTAATATATTATTAATGAGCTTACGCTATCGATCTTTAATTAATATATTTTATATGTTTTTGATAAATAATCGCACACTTTTTTGATACTTGAACGATATTTTAATTTAGAAAATTTAGAGCCTTCTAAATGCTCAATATCTATATCATATTCGAAATTGTGCATAATGACAGTTATTTCATGTGCACCAAGATTAATTCTTAACCTGTTTCCATTAATTTTATAATTAATAATATATTACCCATGACGCACAAATGATCTCACATAAAATAATTTATTTTTGCGTTGAAGTTCTCAAACAAGTAAAAACACTGTGCGGAATCATCGATTTTTAGCGGTGAATTGAAAACAAAAAAAAATACTCTCACGCAAATCTGACAAATTTGCTAGAAACTTTTCTCGTCTCGCATTCAATATATTACAGAATCGATTCTACATTGTCTACCCGTCAATATCTCACACATGGGGGAATAAAAGGAAATTTTGCCAAGTAGAGACCAGAAAGTGAGGAGAACGCGAATACTTGGCAAAGTTGCCGCGCTCGCGGCGGCTCCGTGTTGATCTTTCCCCTCAAAGTCGAGGAAAGTATCGTAAAATTTAGTAGGTATATACTTAAATGTGCGCGCGCTCGAAAAGGTAAGCGCGAAAATCGCTGCCACGGAATAGCGGAAAAATTTCGTTCGGAGTTTGAATGGGCTATTGCGTTGACGTTCGGATAACTTTTTCGTTAACCTCCAGACCCGCTATACTTATTCCCCTATTATCGATCTCTCTTTTTTTTTCTTTTTTAGTATGACTAGTAGTATCCCTACTTGCTCAGTTTCGGGAAAATCATAAGCAATGTAAATAATAAGCCGGTTTTACTTTTTTCTTTCTTTCGGGAGGAAGAAAACGTAGCTGTGCATTTCGGAAGTGAATGTTCAGTTGATTACTGGGACGATTGTTCAAAGCTAATTGTGGAATGAAGTATCAATCGTTATTAATCGTAATAACAAATTATTTTCATATTTTAAATATTAAATTTGCACAGAAACAAATGTTGTTATCTCAGAACTACTTTTATGGGCAATGGAAAAATGGAATTTAAAATGATTAAGTAAAATAGTAAGAAGTGTCCATAAAGAAAATTTTACCGTATTAAATTGACTCTACAATTCGGAGAGTTACGATTTCTTTTTTGTAAGTCCACGACTGACAGAGACTAACAAAAAGCTATACACAGGCATATTCCAGTTGGGACGAATCGAGTTGGACAGGGAAATGAATAATAGAATTAATATTGGCGACGAAAAAAACTGCTTTCAAAGACGTGTTAGAGCCGCTTTGTTCTTTGCACTTCCGATCCACAAGAAATATACGCTTGGAAATAAAAGAAAAAAATTGTATAAAATAGGTACTCTTAAAGTTATATAAAGACATTTCATTCGTTATGTGTATGTTTAAGCAGCGAAGCAGAAAGTGCCATTGGATAGAAAACCAACCCAAGTACTGAAAAATTGAATTTTGAACATAAAAAGATTGCAATTAAAATTAAACTGCGCGACAAAACTTCCTGGAAAAAAAGTAAAGTTTCGGGTGGCTCTTTCTTCTACGCTCTCTTTTATTATTACATTGTAAAAATATATAGAGAAAATTATAGAAATAAAAGCAGGGAGGCAAAAAGGGCGAGCTGAAGAAAAAGTGCAAAAATAACCAAAAAAAAAGAGTAATAACGACGGTAAGTAAGAGCGGGGATAAGCGATGAGAGAAACTTTTACAAAATCAATAAGATGACCACGTATATGAATTTACACGATTTTTTACATTACGATTTTGTAATTCTTATAATCAATACAAAGAGATAAGAGAAAAAACCAAGCCCGTGGTAAAAGTTACAAAAGGAGCTTAACAAAAAAAAAATTAAAAATAAATAATTAATCAATTAAGCGTATGTATTTATTAAATAAATAAAAGTTTGGAAGCCCGACGAATAAGGTAGAACCAAAAATTTTAGCGAGTTTTACTGCGCATCTCAACTATATATATATATACATTCACAACAAAAACAATACCGGAAAGAGTATATATATTCCAAATGTGTTTACTCGCGACGTGCAGGCTTCGTTCGTTCGTTTTTTTTTATTTCCCGCTCCGCATTCGACCCCAAACATAAGGAAGTGCATATCACCATTTGAATAAGTCAAGAATAAGAAAAGAAAAAAAAGAAATACGATTGAAATCTGTTGTTTCTCAATCGCTTTGATGAGATAAAGCAAACTGTTCATTAACTATAAGAGCAATTTTTGAAATAAATATCGCTGTATTATGCTCGTAATAGCTTCGTCATAATCCCGAAAATATTCATGTACATTTATTCCAGCGACGATTGTTTATTTTGCATATACATCCTTGGATATATATATATATATACATAAATATCTATATATATATATCCAGTTCCCAGCGATATATATATATATCGC
>UELV01086667.1:0-12969 GCA_900490015.1 Megastigmus stigmatizans | reverse complement strand
AAAAAAACATTCAATTCGTAGGGACTTATGCGCGCGATATCCATATAGCCGTTAGTTGTATTTGACTTGCTAAATAGCGTCGAGTGCAGGCCGAACGAGTGACCGTTAAAATATATTTTGCTGCTCTGGATATATATACGCCACGTAATTAGAGGTGTTATACGTACTTATGCGCGTTGACTTTTAGTTGGAAAATCAGGTACTTTTTTGGTTGGCCTAGCGACCGACTTGGCGCTCGAGCTGTTTGCTCGCGAGCAAGTTACCTACGCGAGGTCGACGATTTAATGAGATTTTCGGAATGTTTCGAAGTTTTGCAATTCCTCCCACTGTTACTACTGCTCCGCATATACGTGCACCCGCACTTTGCTGTAGATATAGGTGGGCCCTGCATTATTGATAATCATAATTTATTTTTTTTAATTTATTTTATACATGCTATAATGTGAATTTTTACGCAGAATTTATTAGCATAAATTACGTTATCATTATGCTATTATATGGACATCGAATAATATTACGTCAAATTTTCTTCTCGTAAATTATTATAATGTAGTAAAAGTATGTTTTCGAAGCGTTATTATGTAATATGTGGCAAAAAGCTTCTAAGCACGCATTGTTTATGTATAGAATAATATTTATGTAATAATCGCCTATGTCATTTTTTCCCAAGTAGGTATTTCGTGGAATTTCTTATGGAAAGATGACTATTCGATTGTAAAGTAGCTCATATCTCTATACAAATCGATATAACGGTGTTCGAATTGCAATTGTAACTTGATTTTATCTCCTAATGTTTCATTGCAGAGGTTGTCTTCTCTGCCTTTCCGCCAACTTTCTAATCAGAGTGTCCCTGATTTCATAGTGTTTCTTTATCAAAAGTTTTATTTGTAGTAGCCATCTTACACAAACAGTTCTTTAAGATTAAAAAGTATTTTAGGAGGTAGATTCGCGAATCAATCAGGAAAAATTATAATTGTTTTAGAGGACTCAAATAAATTTTGAAATTATAATTCTTAATTTAAATTAAAATTAAAAAGTGGCTTTAATTATTAATAAAAAATTACGTTCATAATTTTGAAAAGGAAACATTTTCTTTTAAAAGAATCATTAACTTGAAGATTATGTAACATATCAATCCGATCCATTCCATCTTTGAATCAGGGTAAACCGGTCAGTGAATGAGCAGGTCATGTGACATTTTTGCTGAATTGAATACAAGCTTAGAATTATGGCAATTAAATGGAGTGTATTTTAATCATTCAATTCAAATTTTCGTGAAAATTACGCATGTAATTTTTACATACGTTAAGTGATAAATCAGTGAATAGAATGAGTAGATTATTGTATTGCTGTTTTGAATTATGGTATAATATATGTTAAATTATTCGTTGTTATTTCATTTGGTAAGATTTTAAATACATATAAGTTGACCGCATTATAAATAGTATACAATTAAGTTGATTGTGTGCTTAAGCAAAAAGTAGACTTGAAATAAATGCAAACAGCACAAAAGTTATTTAGATACACAGCATACAGTTTCTTTTCGAAGAACAAGGGTTCATACTTGATCATTTGTAACATATATTATGCTGTAAGATGCCGAAAAAAGTAATACGATACGCACATTGGGAGCTGCATGTTTTTTTTTGTACTGCAGGTAGTAAGTTTAGATCCTGGTAGACGCCTTAATTATTTAATTTCAATTTTTTTTTCAGCAGTTTAAAAATATATAATAGTAGCTATATAGTTTAAAACTTATAAATATGAAATCAGAGCATTAATTCCACACACGCACACCCACACATGTGTATCCGAAGCAGGACAGATTAAATAATACCATCGTAAAAGTATTATCATTTTTATTTCGTCGAAATTATTTGCATACAAAGTAGACAGAAAATAAACGCTTTTGGATTTATGACATAATTTGTCAATAAAGTTCGACGAGTCCCCAAAATTGGATGGGATCATAAAAGCTACTTATCTTATTATCTAATTGCCGCATATTATATTTATATTACATATAGCACTGATAATGTTTCTAATGAACGTTTCGCATATGATGTAAGATTTCTTTCTAATTTTATATCATCCCATTGACTAGTAAATACACAAAATTGGAAGTTAATCGCGAGTAAATCCATCGTTCGAAAGCTATTAGAAGGTCTAATTTCTCATGTTTAAGTTTACTACTACTAAATTGTCCAGTTTCCATGTAATTCAAGTAAATTGAGAATGACAATAAAACTCTCGATATTTTTCTTGTTCACCATCAAATCAATCGACCTTTCATTCACTCGCAAACTTCACCCCCCATAAGATCTACAAGTGTACATATATAGGAAAACGTGCGGGTATACCCCGCGTGCACGTGTCTCGCGCATGCGCCTTGCACTGTATATTCACGGTATGTATGTATATATATATATATATATATATATATATTCCAGGGGGGGTTACAAGGTGCCCGCAACGTCGTCGAGATCAAGGCATACACCCGAGCTGCCTTCTACCTCGGCTAAGCAGCAATACACACAGGCAGACAGCCACACACACACACACACACAGTTAGGCAGAGACTGGTATCTACATAAACGTCGCGGCGGGCCGAAAGTGAGAGGGAGCGAGATAGCCGGCGCGCGGCGTATAGACAGTGAAAGTCCGTCCCGGGCGCGCTTATGGGCCAGGGGATGCAGCCAGCAGCCTGCAGCAGGAGCCAGCAGTGGCAGCAGCAGCACCAGCAGCAACGACGACGGCGGCGGCGGCGGCGGCGGTGGCGGCGGCTGCAGAGGGGGGCAATCCTTGCTAAGGTATATGAGGGCCCCAGTTCGCGGCGAGGCCGGTACTCTAGCCTCGCTTGCTGCCTACTCGCACACGCATATACATATACATATACAAGACACGTGTGACGTACAGAATTCAGCGCGACGCAGGTTTTGGGCCGTCAGCTGCGTGTGATTCCAGCAGCAGCAGCAGAGACCGATAATACATCCAGGATCGCAGCTGTGTAGTTGGAGCAACCAGCGGGAGAGAGAAAGCGTTACCAAGTTTTGACTAGTCGCCGGAAAGAGGAGCGGAAGACATAAGATGCGCACCCTCGGCACGGTACGTAGAGTGCGCCAATTGCGACAGTGTGAACACGTGCTTCGTTGTGTTTGTTGTTTTTTTTTCTCTCGCGGACAGTGATTCAGCTATATACACTCTTTTTCTTTTCCTTCGAGTACTCGAGGATATTATTAAGTCTTTATTTCATTGTTGGAGGGAGGGTGATTTGTATACTTTCATGCATGGTTATATATTGGGTTATATCGTGAGGAAGTTCGGATAATCTGAGTAAGAATTTTTTTTTCTTTTTTATCAGAGTGAGAGCAAAAAATCTATTTGGTATAGTTATCGTGATTCATTGGCATTTGTGTTTATAATAAAGTACAAGTTGTTATGCTGACAGAATTTAATAGAAAGTGAATAGTCGCTCAACTTTGAATTTTTCATGCGATTGATTTTTATAATATTAATATAGCCATAAATGTAAGACGGCGCGTTAGAAGTATTGCAATATTCATAAAACTCAATTTTTAACTTCATTATTCGAAATTAATGATAGCTGGTGCACGATTAAGTCCTTGAATTGTTTTACCATATAAGTAGACGAATTATGTTGTAATAAAGCTCACCATAAGGCATTTAATCATATAAATCCAATGAAATCTCGCGCGAAATTGATTATCTCTGAGCGATAAATCAGCCCAAGCGCAAAAATGTGCATCGATAGACTTATTATCATCCAAATCTCTGTGCATTAATTCAAAGCTTACATAATTTCTTTTTTCCCCCCTTAATTACTGGAAATTCCAAACTTCTCGGGAAAATATTAATACCCTGCACATATAGAAAGACAAGAAATATACCAGAAGGTAAAGTTTGCACTGATATAAAATAAACTTTTTACGACTTGATTGCATAACTTATGCAATAATAAATTAATTTCCATAAAAGTTATATATATGTATCGGCTACTTGTTATAAGCTGCAGTATATATATATATATATATATATATATATACACATGGTATTAGGCGAACGTGCACATTTTATTCGGTGCGATTACGGCGGCAGCAGCGAGGCGCGCAAAACGCGTGACAGAAAGCCGAAAGAGAGGCGTATATAAAGAGAACAAAAAAACGCAATCTATATACAGGAACTAGAAAGGCAAAAATGCTCAGCTTAGACATTAATCAAAATTTTATCGAGCCGTGTGGCAGGCGCGCTCGAGAGAGAGAGAGAGAGAGAGAGAGAGAGAGAGAGAGAGAGAGAGAGAGACAGATTTCACTCGCGCGTACAAGCTTATAGGACTCATAATTACCGAACGTGTATATATAAGCGGCGGGACTGCAGCAGTCATTAAACCGGATCGCGAAGAAAAAAAAATAAAAGGTCTAGCGCAATCAGGAAGTGCTGCTGCACAGCTCGCGCGGAGATCGTGCAGCAGGCGTGCGTGCGTGAATATATGTGTGCATAAACGGGCGGGGATCGGTGCCCGGCTGGATTATAACTAGTGGAGCGGTGTTGGTGTTCCGGTAAAAGTATGTATAGACAGCCATATATGCGGAAGTCGCTTTTCGCCTATAACCGCATTATATTCATACGGACCAGGACACGCGTCTATTATGTATATATACATACACATGTATACGTTGCCATCGAGTCACGCATTAATCGGCCAGCTCCGGCCGTGCGCGTGGGCGTCGTCGAAGCTGACTTGGCGCGAGGAAAACGTTGGGGATAATCGGGCCGAATGCACATCGTGTCGCCTATTCCACCTAACTGATAAGCTGTTCCTTTCTCTACAAGCTATATATCTTTTTAAGAAACGGTGCAGATATTTGTTTTACGAATAAATTGCACTTTGGTATAGCGCGAAAGCAGTATGAAATTAAAACTATGAGCTGCAAAACAAAAGTAACTTGCGTTGAACACTTGAAATTCACAGTGAAGCGGATAAGAGAATAAATTTCTAAAATGGAAATATACTAAATAAGGAAGAAAGCTGTATGTTTGACGTTGGTAAAAGAAAGAGCAAATTTAACGGACAACATGAAGCGTATTATCCTTTAATTTTAGCGGGTTTAACGACTCTCGGAAGATACGTATGGACACATACGACTAGCGCTGCAGTTTACGGCTTATAATGTGGTAATTTGGCCAATGGCAGCCGCTATATAACACGTCCCAAGACAATTTCGCGTCCTTCGTGTGCGGTTGTATGCTCGGAAACTGCTGGGAAGTTACAATATGCCGACCATAAGCCGAGTGGGAGATTAGCAAATGACACTTTTGAAATGTGCACCGGTCCCAAGTTTTTGTCCGCCTGCAATTTTCGGTCTCCCCTTTTTTCGTGACGCTCGCTCGCTTATGACACACTCCCGTTGAAAGCCGTCGATATTATGCTCGATTATCGTGAAATTAGGTATAGATTTTCATTTGTTTTTCGTGCAATCCGTGCATTTTATCCATTTCGCTGGCAGCTCCGTGCGGAATATCATTAGATTTCGGCCGAATGTTGTGAAACAGCTGTCGCGCTAAATAATATTGCAGAAATGCGTGCACGTGTGTATACATGTATGTTTCTGTCATAAGGTATTATTGAGCTATTTAGTAAAAGTAAAAAATCATTTCGATAAAAAGTGCCATTTAAATATTACATTGTTTACGTCTGAAACGAGTTTCTGTTCTTTTTTTTGTCATAGGTATTTTTAGCGAATTGAATTCCCATAAACAGTCGATATATATATATATATATATACAATATATTTCCTAGGAAGTGTAAAGATTAAAAAAATGCTTCATTTTTGTTTGTGCAGAAGTCCATAAAACATGAGTAAAATATGAAGTTCAACCATTAACCGCGGTGAAGTTTATTACTATTCCACCGTGACCGTGCATTACATTCTTTTTACTATTTTACATCATAAACAGTGTAGGAGAAATTTTTCTTTAGAGTTCCACTCGTTAACAGTATAACCTTTTTTTACGACTCGACAGTAACAAAGAAATCAAATAAATATGGAGCAATAAACGAATGTTAATTGTCGCTGTACCATTTGAATACCACATTTACTTAAACGTATACTTAAACTAATAAAGGACGTACACAATTATACGTCCTTTATTAGTTTTCTGCATTTTTATTGTTGACTCTTGGCGGAGATGAGGAGTTGTAAAAAGAAAGTATATAAGCTCAGCGTCGATAGATATTGCGATAGAATTGCGCGGCACTTCAGCCTCGACCGTCTTATATATATATATGTTACACCAAGTGCGATTTTGATCTCCGACCGACTCGTTATTGAATTACCCACTTGAGCTGTGTACTTGTCTTTTTCTCGCTTTCTCTATTTCATTACGTAGTTTGCCGGCATTAAGTACTGAATCGAAATACCTCATGATCTCGTAATCGTAAAGCTACCTTAAAACATATGCCACCTGCACGACAGCAGCACATTAAATTATCCAAATTCATTTGATAATTAAATGTGCTCTTTTTCCAATCATCGGCGTATTTTGCAAACTTATGGAAAACGATTGGAAACTGTTTTGAAAGCAAACTTGCAAGTTCGTTTTCAAAAAAGTTTCCAATCGTTTTCCATACGTTTGCAAAATACGCGGGTGATTGGAAAAAGAGCACATTAAATTATCAAATGAAATTGGTTCGAGCCACTAAAAAAAAACGCGACATATAGGTAACACGGTATTATATCAAGAATGTAATTTCGATAAAGGAAAACGTAGTCGGAGAAATTGAAGCATTATCGGGAGCGGTGGAATAAGCCTCGCGTTACGCAATACACGTGTGCGGTGTCACAATCGGTCCAGAAAACACGCAGGGCAGTAGCAGCACTGTAGCAGTTTACCTAGATAGTCGGCTCGGAACAAAAGACTTGCGTAAAATGACACCTCGCTTCTTTCGTTCTCCCTCTCGCTTTTTTCTTCACCTCGTAACACGCGCGCTCAGGTTAGAAAAAGTCAACACTTACGCGCGCGCGCTCGCGCGATGGTCAGCTCGTAAAAATTGCTAAGTAAATTTTCTGAATCCCCTCCCCCCCCCCTCCCCCACCCTCTGACCCGATAGACCTGCAAGACGGTGTTTGCGCGTTTCTCCGTGTGTATGTGTATGTGTGTGTCGAGGAACGCCTTTTCCAACTGCCGCTACAGAGCCCCGATCGTTAAAAGTCCAGGCCAGTGAGCCGGCAAACTCACACACATACACACTCGCAAAGAGAGAGAGAGAGAGAGAGAGAGAGAAAGAGAAAGAGTGTTTGGAAAATTAAAATGCTGCAGCTGTCTGGTTTGTGCCACTCGCAGCGGGGCCTACGGTTCGGCGCCTCGCTCTGGTCCTTTCTCTCGCCGTTCAAGATCCTGAGCAACGGCATACAGCTGCTGCTCTTTTACGTCGTGCTCAAGGGTATACGGGATCTCTGCTTCGAGGATCTCGACAGGGCCCGGGAAGAATATTATGATTACGTCGAAGATCAGCCGGACGCCTCCCATTCTTACTGCGTCGACGGCAAGAGTCGCGAGAGCGCTCGCAGCTCACTCAAATACTGCACTAATTACGAGCTCAACAACAATGTTCGATAGCAGGTAGCCACGGGGATCATGTATTATACCTACACTTTTTCCACCATTTGCCGCGCTTGTTTTGTATATAGAGCGGATTTTCGGAGCTACGGGGGAGGGCAAAATTGAGGAGAAACGGTGAAAGTATAGGGTTATAAAATTAAAAGTGTATAATAACTATATTTTAGGAACGGTGCCGGTGGTGTGACGGGTAAGAAAAAAAAATAGAATTTTTAAATTGCCTCGGATATATATGTATCGTAGCACTTGCGCATAACGGTATAATAGGTTATGTAACATCGATAATTTATGGAAGGTATTATATGCGGCTGTGTGCAGCACGCTCGACTTTTTAGTTATTCATAATTTGACCGGGAATCATTTGAATAACTATTAAATTGGTGGCAAAATTGGGTTTCGCTGTGTGTGGAAATATTTATATATATATATATATATAGAAGCCGAAACTGCAGTTTTGTAATCTTTGCCGAAAGGTTAGTTTACCGTGTTTAGCTTATTAATTATTGTTCTGTTTGAAATGTGCGGTCGATCAATTACTTAGGTACTGGTTGAACCGCAGACAGATCTCGCTTACTGCGTATATATATATTTTGACACGTAAAAAATCTGAAACACAATCTACCTATAATAAAATAGAATGCGATGGTGCAATTAGTGCGAAGAATGTTTTAATCATACCGAGTCCGCTTCTAATTTCAATTTCCATAGATACAATGGTTTATTAGCTGAGGCTATACTTTGCGAACATTTTCCTTTTTTTTTTTCAAAAAAAAAAAAAAAAAAAAAAAATATTGCATTATTATTATTATTCGTTCCTTTCGTATCGTGCGGTAATAAAGAAAGGTTGCACTTTCAGGGCCAAATTCACGGTTTGCGTTCTCTTTTAAGGGAATTGCATTCTATACGCTTCTGAAAAGTCAGTCAATTTACAAGTGGTGAAAGTCAACGGATAAACTGTGAAATCGATTATTTTCTTGTCTGTAAAAGCATGATGTAACTGTACACTGTATTGTCACCTTGAAAGCTTCCAAGAAGTACTCATGTAATGGTATATCACTTCACTGTTAAAATACAATTTCTACAGTAAAGCATAGTTTTCTTGATTTATTCGGTAAAGTATAAATTCTGCATACGTATTTTAAACTTTGAATTTAATTTGATACTTATCATTATAAAAAATAATAGATCAATATTTTACGATATTAGAACCATATTAAGGATAAAGCTTGCGTCAAAGACGTTTCTAATCGTAAAGCATATTAAAATGGTATAAGTAGATGTATATCGAGTCTGGTAAGACGAGTTTTACAGTATCTCGCACATGTATCTACTTACGTAGACAATAATATTAAAAGATCTCAAAAGTATCTTTCAAAAATTCCTTAACTGCTACTCAAATATTGCATCGATAAGTAAGAAAAAAATAATTTCTGTATAAATCTTGTCACTTTTTGAAAGAAAAAAATAACACTTTCCCAAATCAACAATTCAATTTGGCCGTCAAGCAAAAAACCTTCTGGCCATATACGCACGAAATAAAAGCAGGCAGGATAAAAGGGAAAGAAAAAGTCGAGTATATATGCAATCGTCGTCCCCCAACATTATTATCTCATTATATACGATCCGCTTTAACGAAGCGCAGCTCGCGGTGACGCTGCTGGTGGTAGCGACTTTGGCGGCGGGTCAGCGCTACCAGAGCGAGGACGCCAATTACATAAACGGCGAGGTGTACGGGGATTACGAGCAAGGGGAGCCAGCGCAACAGAGACCGGCTCACCCGACGCCCCGTAGCTACAACTCGGCGCCTGGAGCCCAACGCCCGCAGCCGGCCGCACCCAAGCCCACGCCTGTCGCTATACTCAAGCAGATCAACAGGCACAACGAGGACGGCTCCTACACTTACGGCTTCGAGGGCGCCGATGGATCTTTTAAGGTAAAACGCACATATATACCGATATATATATCGACTCGACGGTCTGTTTTACAGAGATATTTTTCCTCCGCTGACAGCTCTTAAACTGGTTCTCGCACTTTTCTTTTTTTTTAACCTGTGGATATATACCGTCGACTATTAATTTTTAATGCGGGGAAAAAGAAGTAATGGGAGCCGCGCGTAGTTTTCAAATTAATCAAAGAACAGTTTTTCTGATTACACGTTACATATTATACGGTTTGAGAAATTCCAGTTTTTTTTTTGTTATTTGTCTTGCTTATATTTTTTGATTAAATTTTGTTAAAATTCGTTTTTATATAAAATAGAAAAAGCTTGTTCTCTGCTAACTATCAAATAATTTTGTTTTTTATTAATAAGTAAAGTAGAAAATTAACAGCATCAATTGAAAAAAGTTAGAAACGTGAAATGAGTACAGGTTTAATGCGATTCAAAAATACTTAAAACTCGCTTGATATCAAGTTTGAATTTTGAGCTGATTTCTTTCGAATGTTCCGAGGAACGAAACTGGATTTAGTCGCTAACCGAGTTCGCTATATTTCAGATCGAAACGAAGCAAGCCAACGGTGAGGTAAAGGGCAAGTATGGTTTCGTCGACGACGGCGGCAAAGTCCGTGTGGTCGAATACGGCGCGGACCAGTACGGTTTCCAGCCATCGGGTGAGGGAATCACCGTTGCACCACCGACTCTCATCGACGAGACCACCAGCAAGGAAGCCCTCGAAGCCGCCAAGTACGCGGACTACGATTACCAACAACCAATTGCCAGACCTGCTCCTGCCAGGTAAAGATTCTCAAGAAATCCTCGCGTGTTGCATAGAAAAAACAAGAAAAATAGCGTTCGAGATACAGTGAAAGAAGAAAGACATGCGTTTCTTGTCTTTTCGATTAATTAGTGTCACTTAATTCGGTGTATCAACATTTGCTCGTTTCTTATTCTCATGATTATACGGCGCAATCAATGGATAATAAGAGGCTTTGATTGTCCTGAGGTTTTTCTCCAATTAGCGAAACTGCGAGGAAGTTATAAAATTCCGCTGTGATATCATAGCGCTACGATTTACGACCTCGTAAGTTCTTTCCTTTTTTATTCTCTCAATAAATGTATATCCGTGATACAGCAGAATTCCAGTTATTCGCGAGGCAAAATTGCGAGATCTATGTTATAGATTGCCGACGCATAAATTAACGACTGTATGTAATATTAAGCTCGATTAGCTTTTGAAGAAAGTTGATTAAGTAACGTGTGAAGTAGAATTATTACATACCGAAAGTTGGACTAGTTTGAACTGGTACAATGCATAATAACGATATATCTTATTACGTGCTTCATTATAATTTAATTGCTTTATTACAATTTAAAATTCTTAACTGTGAGGTTTATTGAATATTATTCAGAATTTATTGGATATAATTACTGCGCTATATGGGTGAGAAAAACTGAATGGTCTGTAAGCTTTACGAGCAATTTGTTGCAGCTATATCTTTTATCGATTAAAATTTATTGAGCAAAACCATATTAACATTATAGATGAATAAATATTTTTTTAAATAAAATTGAATGATACACTTGAAATTTTCTTAACTTTAAACGTTCTCTCCGCACATGTTAGCTTGTTTATCTCTCGCCAATGCAGTCATTTAAAGTCTGTGATCCACCCCGACAGGCCAGCACCAGCCCAAGCCGCCCGTCAGCCACCAGCTTACCAGCAGCAGTACCAGCCCCAGTACGCGACGCAGCAGCACACCCAGGCGATCTACGCCTCGGCCCAGCAGCAGCAGCCGCGTCTCGCCCACAAGCCCCCACCTCAGCAACCCCAGCAGCCGATCTTCACCCCAGCCGAGCAGAGACAGCCACCCCCGGGATACGCAGCCCTACAGTCCCAGCTGATCCAGCAGAACCTCTACGACGACCAGCCAGCCAGTCGGCCACCCCAGCCCAACTACAAGAACGGACCGGTACAGTTCGCACCTGCTCCCGTCCAGGAGAATGGACCCCAGTCCCGACCTCAGCCCCAGCAGCGCAGCGGCGGCGGCGGCATCCTTGATCAGCTCGCGAGGGATTACGCCCTGCCCCAGGGTGGTGCTCCGCCCCTCCACGACATCAGCTTCGGCTACTATTAAGTTACCTCGCCGTGTCCATTAAGGGTAGGTTCCTTGAGACACGATCGCAAAGATTGATAAGAGATCGCGACTGGGCCCCCGATGATGTCTAGGAAGATGATAGCTTTTGGAAGAATGAATAAAGTGCCAAAGAATAAATTTAATAAAAGAAATATCAGAATTAGTTGTAATCGAAAATATATTATTTATATGTGTTACAAGAACAAAATTACATATATTCGAACAATGATCTGCGTGTGCCTTCCTTCTATCTTACATCAAAAAGAGTTCATTCAGAATCCATTTTTTTTAAAGATAGAGCCAATATCTATTGCTTAGAAAAGATTGAGAAAAGTTGTCTATTAAATAATGTATTAAAAGTGTTTAATCAAAATAAGAATTGACTCTCTTATTTTAACAGCAATGTTTTAAAATAGATTGTTTTAAATGGTCATTCGTTACACTTGAATACATTTAGATTACAAACGCAGACGAATATGGCAAAACATCAATTTTCGGTCAATTCTTTTCAACGTTCATTTCAAGTAACATATTTTGTGCGTCTATTCTAAAGACTGAACAGGATAAACGAGAATTTTCATTTGATACAAATTCACAGTGTTTTCGTTTTATAAAAATTGATTGTGTCAAACTAATTCTTACAGAGTTTGAAAAAAATATACTTTTATAAAAACCTTAATCACCAAATAATAAATGCTATTACCTCAGGTTAATTAATACTCAATCGATCATTGATTCTTCCAGATAAAAATACCCACAAAGCGAAGTCATATCGCGACGCTGATACAGACGAAGAAGGATTACTCGATGTCTGCCTAATACACATCGGACACCGTGGATATGTGCAGTCCGTTAATACGATGGAAGCGTCGTCGCAACGATAAAAAACAAAACGCAAGATAAAAATTTAAAACGTCAGAATCGGTTACTGCGGAGAAGAAAAAAAAACCCTTTGTCTTTCTTTTATTTCACTATCGGGCTGTTTCGTCGCTCACCCATTGCGGATGCTTATCAAGCCGACTTGTCTCTCGCATGTATAGTACATAAAAGGAAGACACACACGGAGTTTGAAATTTCCGTACCCCCCCCCCCCTCTTTCACTCTCTATATTTTTTTTTTCCATTCGCGAGATTATCAAGTCTAGCATGTACCGTGCCCACAAAACATACGCAAATACGCACACACACACACACACACAGAGAATGCAGGAGTTTTATTCTCTCTCTCTCTCTCTCTCTCTCTCTCTCTCTCTCTCTC
>UELV01086666.1:0-16697 GCA_900490015.1 Megastigmus stigmatizans | reverse complement strand
TGGCCTAGCTGAGCAGCATTTCCATTCTTATGAAGAAGTCAAAGAATGGATCGATTTGTGGATCGCCTCAAAAGACGCATCGTTTTTTCGAGATGGTATCCGACAATTGCCCGAAAGATGGCAAAAAGTAGTGGCTAGTGACGGACAGTACTTTGAATCATAAACAGCTAATCACTTTTTCAGAATAATACTATTATTGCATTCACTGATTACTTAACATTAATTCAATATGTATAATTGAATAGAATAAATAGAAATATCAAATTCAGTTTATAATGATATACAAGTTAAAAATGAATACCTAAACTAAAAAAGGCTAAAAACTTTTGCTAAATCATAATATTAATAAATACAATAGCCATAAAATATATGTTAAAATATTTGAGTTATTCATATTTATAATATTTTACCTGCTGGTTTAGTTCTCAATCATTTTCTCAATTTCAATTAAACCAAAGATCATTTATTACCTCCGCGATAACTTCTGTAACGAATTTCATCAATGTTATCAATATAAAAACATAAATGACTATTATCCAACACCAACAATTAAAGTGTTCCAAGACTGGGATCGCGATTCTTTTTTAAAAAATCGCTCGGCTCTATTACTTAATAAATATAATGGAAGGCAAAAAAATATTTGAAATGCAAAAAAACATGGGAACGGAATAGAATTTGGACAAATCATCCGAGACTTCGCATACAGAAATATATAAAGTGCGCAGTTCGGTAAAATCCTTTAAATCTGAATTCACATTATTTGACGGTAATGCGCTAACATACTTTTTGAAAAAGGTATAGCGATCAACTTGAGAATAACGGTGTATTGAATGATCATCCCAAGTAACTATAAAATTATATTCTATGATGTAAAGATCGTTAACTGACACCAGTACATTGTTTGCCCATATTAAAGTACTCATGATAAACACTATTTTTATGGTATAAAATTAATATATCCACTTGCTTTTAGTAATAAACTCTTAGCAACTGCACGATGCCGTAGATTTTCTTTGCAAAATTGTAACTTTTCTCTTTTCGGACACGATACGCGATCAGAATGATTAGCGAGGTATTAAAGGTGAAGACCGTTTGACAACTCTCTTTAACCTTCTCGAATTCGATCTATTCTTACAATCGTATATGTATATAAATTTGATACAAGATTTTATTGAATTTTTCTTTATAATAAGTGAAACAAGTATCTAGTGGCGTTAGACAAAGTAATTTAAATAAACGATAATATCTTACTGCTGAATGAAAAATCTTTAAGTATGCTGGATTTTCATTGTAAGCTCGAAATTTCGAAAGTAAATTGATAAAGTGACGTGATGGGAAAAGTTAGCTTGGAAGACAATAGCTGGTAACAGTAGCGAATCGTATAAAATCTATTGTACTGCGTTTAAATTCTGAATAATGTCCAATTGAAATATAGGTATGTAACGCGTTAAAGGCTTAATTTAAATGAAACGATCAAGACTGTCCATCTAATAAAGTATGTATTTACACAGCTTACTTGCGCACTATTTTCAATGAAATAAAGACTATAAAAGGAGATGGTCTTAAAATATAAGGAATTAATAATCAATTCAAGACAGTAAATAAGAAAAACAAAGTTCGTGGACAAACTATTGATATGTGAACAATGTACAACTCATTGTTCCTCGATGTTCATCAGTGTTCATCAGCTTGAAATACTTGAATAATAGTCAATATAATATATGTACATATATAAATTAAATTATAAGTAGATGAAAGGTATCCATCTGAATCATGAAAAACTTTTACATTTGTATTTTCTGTAATAAAACATGTATAAAAAATTTATTCGAATCTATAAATTCAAAAGTTAACTCATATTTTTAAATCCCTGTTCATTTTTGAAATTGTAAAACTATTACCAAATACGTCGTAACTGTACCTGTAATCTGATAAATTGAATTCACTCAATAATTACAAAGTGCACTATTTGAATTAAATTATATTTTTTTAAATAAACAAGTTTTCACTTACCGACATCAATAGAGATTTATCCAAAGAAAAGAGGCCATAAACGGTAAACTCTACTTTCTTATAGCTTAAATACAATAGAAATTGGCTAAGCTAAAAATTGATATGTTGTCATTAAAACATTCCTTCAGTTTACGATGATCGATCAACTATATATTACCTGCTCTTTCAATTCGGGATGTTTCGTTTTATTGATGCATTCGTGTACAATTTCTCCTGTCCTTCCGCTCTATTAATTTGCACACAAACTCTTTTCTTATAATCAAACCAATACTTCGAATTAAAATAGAAAAAATCTGTAATTAAATTACCTGAACTATGACTTCAGAGACGAAACTCGTCAGAATCACGAGAAAATAAAAATACAGGAATACCCAAAACCAGCAAGCTACAAGTCCCAACGTAGATAGCGGGAAATTTTCTATTATTACCGCTTCACCAGCGTAGTAAGCGTAGAGACTGGAAGTGATGAAAATTTTGAAAATGGACAAAAGCATCGGCAAGTCATAAAATTCAGATAGATCCTCCGATAGTTTGCACAGAGACAAATACGAAGAATGTAACGGGGAAAAGTTCTTCAGATCCGGATTCGCGTTATTCAAAGTCTCACTAGGCATACCAAAACTAATAGCGTTTGGATAGACTGAAATTTTCTGTGTAACTGCAATGTTGTGATTTATAATGCTGAAGCAGGCAGCGATTAGCTTTAGAAGCACACTGTACTGGACGATCATCCAGTTAACTATAAATGTGGACAGATAAAATGACACGTAATACGCTAATCCACCTTCGAAAGCTAGTACGGAGATTACTACAGTGATGGTCCATATGAGAAGATTCAAGACCAAAACCAGCTTCGTAGTGTAAATCACCGATTGTAGTTCGGCTTTCGAGTTATGGTACGCCATTAGGGACTGTACGATCAACTGCATATTTCTTGCTAATTTAAATATTTTTTCCTTGCGAGTGCAGTATAGGATCAAAATGATTAACGAGGCAAAGAACGAAAATATCATTCGACTGCGCTCGATTATTTTTTCGAATTTAGGTCTACCTCCGAAGTCATATAACCATATACCTACTATGCTTTGAGCATTTAACAGTATGAAGGAGATTATTAAAATTACGCTGTACGCGATACTTTTAATGCAAAGCGTTACTATCGAAGGATTCGGTTTATTTTCCTTAACCCATTGAAAATCAATACTGACCGTCAACAGTCCGAAAATTTTGAATAAATAATACATGAATTTAATAAAATATTTATCGTTACGACATAATTGACCTTGAGCCTGAGTTTTCATATTTTCTACGATAACTTTTTAAAAACTGAGATAAGTGAGAATAACACAGGCGTAAAAACGATACCACGTCAAACTTCGGTAAGAATTGCACATAGTATCCTTGCATCATTATAAAGTAACTTTCTGACGTCAATGCATTATAGTGGAGTCGTTTGATTAAAACGATAAAAGCCATCAATAAATAATACATATTCCATTCGCTTGTACCAAGCTTTTGCACTAAGCAAAAGAAATAAAATGCAATTTATAAAAACCAATCAAATCGATTTATCAAAATTTGATATGAGAATATTGGATTCACTGAGTTATTACTTTAATACACAATTATTTCTACCTATAACATATTACGAATAGAAACCATAGTTATATAAAAAAATTTGAAATAGTGAATATATTTACAGAAATATTGAATCTCATTCATCTAGACAAACTAATTAATTTTTGTACAATTGCATAATAAAGACGTGTTAATTGAATGTAACAGTAATAAATGTATAAAGCTCTATTTTGTGGTATCCTATAATACAACATGAATATATTGTATTTACACTCGTAATTTTTTAGTCAAATAGAAATATATTAATATGAGATGTTACATTATATATGATGGAAATTGTGACTGTGTATACATAGGCACTACTAAGAGGAAATTAAAAAAGCATCGAGACGAACATAGGGATGTAAAAAATGCATCTGAGCGATCTGCCCTCCACGTTCGTCGCATGCAATATTGATTTTGATAGTATATTAATAATAGGTTGAAGAGAGAGGTAAAAGAGAGAATTTTCTGAAATGCTTAATATTTTCTACTATGATAATACCCTCAATGGAATGGAAGATACTATATTTTTAAAAAATTCATACAAGAATACAATCAATCTGATTAAACGTTTGGTACAGCACAATTATACGCTACTACCTATATATTAGAGTTCAAATTTCCAACTGAGAGAATTACCAGAGAGGTAAACAAACTATCCCTCTCTCTCTCTCCCTTTGCCTCACACAATGATTTTGATTTTAAGTTTTATATCGGTTTTTCAGGTCTCAATATTGATCTTTAATCTTTTCTATAGTACTTATCTATGCTGTTTACGGGATTCGGGGCGAGAGAGGTGACTTCGACCATGAGTTTGACCAGATCGTGGGTGTTTTTATGTCTCTGTTTTTATGTGTTATGACGTCATTGTATTTATTTATTTTTATTTTTAATTATTTTTATAAAAAAATACTAATTCAGTTTCCGTCTGAAGAGGAAGGCATATGTTCGTGATAAACCTTCGAAACGTCGCGCAATAAATTTGTTTCATGAAGATCGACAATGTCATGTTGGTAGTAAAGAAATACATTATTTTTTTTTAAATATGTATTTACCTATAATTTTTCTACTTCGAAGAAAAAAAGGAATTAAACAGTAAATAAATAAAGTAAATTTTTTTTGATAAAAGTATACTTTATTAACAATTTTCTATAAGTTTGATACAACTTAATATAACATTTGTGACACAGTCATGTTAATATGAAACAAGTGTTCATAGAAAATATGAGATCTACATTTTTAAGAAATATTTTTAGGTTATAATTAATTCTAAATTTATTATTTTATAACCAGATAAAAAAGAGTTCTATCAATTATGTATATAAATATTAAAAATTTGTATGGCATTCATTATTCTTGTCATGAGAGCATTTTGTATCAGCATAAGAATGCTTAAGTAACTTCACAGAAGAAAACATATAACAAGAAAATAGCTTACTGTGAATATACTCAAGTATGTATACTATAAAATCTAATATAAACTTCTAATTATTTGTTCATATAAAACGATAAGGTAATTGTGTACAAATCTTATCCTACAATCACGAGTTATCATCTATATCACTTACAAAGTACTTGGTACAGCCTCTTAATTTTTTTCCATGCAGGTAATTGTAGATCAATAAAACGTTATTATAAAAATAATTAGAAAGGTTTATGATGAGTAAAACGAGTAATGAGGTCCCAAGCCCACATAGGTTGATCACCGGGTACCATATGTCCAGCATTTCTCACAAGTACTTCGGTTAAATTTTGAACAGTTTTTGAATATCCAGCCAAGTCTTTTCCTACCCACCATTGTTTCCTCACTGCTGTTTTATATTCTTTAGCACCAGACCAATCTAGGTTTTGGAGGTAATTTTCTGTCAATGGATATGCAACAATAATGTCTAACTGACCATTGTATATTAACACCTTGTAATGTTCTAGCAGATCAGAGACAAAAAATGTTGCAGACTGTGTGATGTCTCCTGCAAGATGTTGCTCAACTTCTTTAGTTTCAGTATTAAAGGAACAATTACCGACGTGAATAGCTTTACGAACATCTGCTCTTTGTACCCATTTAGCAAACCAATTTGAACTATTTGAATCCTTTGTGTGCAAATAATTAAAGTAAAAATCAAATCCAGTTAAATTCTTAAAAAGTGATGGTTCACTCGTTAAATCATTATCTATGAGTCTATCAAATATTACAAATGCATCCAAATATTTCTGTTGCTTGATTAAGTCTTGTGCCTGATCTTCTAACTGTTTAAATTTTTCTCGTCCATTCGAATCAATTAGTCCAATTTGATATAAATAATCACTGTAACAAAGTTGATGTAATGGATCTGTCAAACCATTTCCAATAGCAAGACCTTTTAAATTTATTTTAGTTTTAGCTTTTATATTATAATCTTTAATTGCATGCGACACTGCAGGAACATATTTTCCAGCATAAGATTCTCCAGTGACATAAAATTCATTGGGTTGAAGTTCCGGGAAAAGATCAAAGAACTGAACCAGTGCTGTATGTATATCACGTCCAACATCAGTTTCATTAATAGCATAACCCAAATCATTTTCTGTAAAACTGTACCCAGTACCAACTGGATTATCAATGTATATCAAATTGTGATTAAGATTCCAAGAATATTTCCTCATCTTCAAAGTCATGTTTTTTGTAACACTAAATGGTCCATTCTCAGTAAAAAGACCAAATAAAGATGTTGCTCCTGGACCACCTTGCAACCACAGGACAACTGGAGCATTTTTGGGATTTATCTGAATAATAAAAGAGGACAGTTATTTAATAATACCAATAATAATCACTGATATAATTTCAACTCAAATGATTTGAAAAAAAAATCTCATAAGCTTTTATAGATTTCAATCATAAAATGGTATATAAATGATGTACTACAATGAAGATTGTCTCCATTGAAATGAGATAAAAAAATAATAATTTTTGATGTATAAAATAAAGAAAATAATACATGCAAAATCAGATTATTGGCATTTCTCAGACTATTTTTTTTTTGCTCTACTTTCCCAATTCCCAGTAAATTTTATAAGTTAATAAGTCCATTCTTTAAAATATAAATACCTTCAAAAAAAATCCTATCTAATTCCAATTTTAAATTTAGTTTTATAGGACCTTATTACACTATACACTGATACCACAATGATAGCATTATCAATGTAATATTAATTAAAACCAGACAATTCGTAAAAAAATTGATAAAGCCAAATCAATACATTTTATAATGCCAGACTCTCTTTAATAATTGAAACACCAAGTTCAATAATAATGAAATAAATGCTACTAATATATTTGGATATTTCATTCTTATAAGTAATATAAGTATTGATGGAAAATATTTTGTATTAAATATCATGAGAATTGACCAAATTTGTTGCTACTAAGTAATGTTCTAATTGATCGCTTAAACTAGTGCATGCATATTAGGAAATAATGACCAATTACTCATTGACATTGAAATTTTGTGATACTGTTAAGTGGATTGTTAACATTGGACAAAACATATTAGCATAAAAAATATATCTAATGCAGATAAGAATGGAATTTCAGATTTTTCATGATAAATTTTCAAACAACAGAGATTTGAAACAATGAGGAAGAAAGTATTTACCTGTGCAGGGAAAAACCAGAAGAACAAATTAGAGTTGTACTCCTTATTAACCGTCAGATAGCCGGCGTAGCTCCCAATATCGTTCATTTCTTTGTGCTGAACCGTGGCCATCTTCCTGGCCACGTCGATTTTTCCATTCTCGATCAAAGGTGTCAAAAACAGCGGATCGCCGACATCCTCATTCGAACCCACAGGATAGGTCTTCAATTTCGGATAAACGTTCGTGAAGCCTGCCACAAAATTGCAGGTGGCAATAGAAAAGAGAATGAAAATTAATTTCTTCATTGTTCTGTGTTGATGTCGGAAGCCCGTATATCTGTCGGAATTCCAGACTCGAATGACACGCAACACGCAACTGGATGCGGTGGGCGGATTTTGTTTTCGTATTACGTATTAAGTAGCTTCTCCTTTTTTCCAAGTCACGACTCACGACACTGAATGATCCTGATCATTGACTAGTTGACTACCACGCCACCAGCTGGAAACAAATGTGAAGTTAGCTACATTATGGGATATCAGATGATATTTGAAGTTAGGCAAGTTTGACACCTGACAAATGGCGATGCAGAATACAGAGACTATACTCTAACTCCTGAGAGTAGTCCCTAAGTCTCCTCCATATACTCCCCTGCATGCAGATGCACGTACGGTAAACAAGCAACAGGTTATAGGTCACGAGACGACTGGAAAGTGCACGGAGAGACGCTTACTGTTGAATTCACAGAAATCGAAGCAGCCGGCGACTGGTATTTATTCATATAAATGCCAGCGGATAACTAATCAATTTTTTTCGCGAAAAACGTATTTAAATATTAAGTAATTTAGTTATAAAAATTTAATTCAAATTAATTAAAATATTTTTAAGCAAATATCTATCAGATAATTCTAACCTTTGATATTTTTCGCTGCATAAATTTATTTTCATAATAATAGGAATAGATTGTACTTATAGTTAGTACTTTACGAGTAACGAAGATAAAATTATAAGGGTGTTAAAATCAATTAAAATTTTGCAGTCTGGTACTTAATGTTGACCCGAAAACTCTACCAGATGATAGCCAATTCATATACGAAAATGTGTACTCTCTGACTGTGTACATACTTGTAGAGAATTTATATAATATATAAATCAAAGTATATTTTTTAACGGGAAGCCGGAGGAGCATAGTTACCGACGATTACGAAAAAAGTATGAAAAAGAATTATTTTCACGCGAATTTTTCCCTTTTCGGTCGGTAAAATTGGAAGGCGGGAAATTTTAAATTGTAATTGATTTTAACATCGCCTCAAGGTCTATATCTTCGTTGCTGATATTGCATGAAATTGGCCAATCGGTAATAATTAGTAATAACAATGTCAAACTGCCCATATAATTTACTTTTATTTTCACAAAATAATGATATAGTAATAATGGATATTTACATCTAATAGATTCTTCAACTTTTTTCAAGTGATACATCTTTTTAGGGTACTTACATTGGGGCAAAACAAAAAATACAACGTGTTTTCACTTTCATCCCTACTGAAAAATCTCTCCTGAGATCTCATGTAATGATTTTTTTTCTTTTTTCCACGCTTTAAACCATCGTTAGTCGATTAATGACTATTTTTGAAAAATTCGAAATTTTTATTCCTTTTTTCAAAAATTTTCATAGTTCATAGGAATTTTTCAAAAATAGTCAGTTTAAAACGTGCAAAGAAAGCAAAAAAATCATTACATGAGATTTTAGGTGAGATCTCAAGATATACAAATAGTAATTATATAAAATACTCATTCTTTTCATATTTTACTAATAATTTCTTCCAATAGATGCGGATGGGTTTTCTTTAGTTCCTTAAAGTCTGCTCTTTCGGTTAAATTGAGTTTTAATTTGTTGGCGATGAAGAAGTCGATTACTCTTGTTTTAAGATTCTCGTTATGACATATATCAGCAGTGATAAATATTTTGACGAAATCATCGGCAGATAAATTTCTTACAACAATTTCTTCACATTTCTCTCTCAATCTAGAATTCAGTTCGTATTTCTGGGCTACGAGCAAAATATCTGCCGCTGAGTTCTCCAGCACCTCATCCTCCAATTCTCCTGTATAAATAAATTTCAACACTTCTGATATTACTTCAAACTCAACATCGTTTATGTAAATCATATCATTATTTTCCTCCTTGTTGAGCACGAACATTTCCTGAAAAACCGGACTGCGCGCTGCAAGAATGTTTTTGTGCGCCTCGAGTTCTTCACCATCCCGTGTTATAATTTTAACGTCGCTGAGATTCTTGCTAAGTAAGAGCGTCTGCAAGTCTTGACAGACTTGGCACAGGCTAATAGTCTGATCTGGAACATCATCTTCTTCTACCAATTCGGCATCATTCGCTTTCATAAACTCGTGAGCCAGGGACTTTAGCGTAGAATGCGCACTAGTACGCACACTTATTCTACACACTAGCCGTTCTATGATCTGATCTGTTGGTTTTATGGGATGACAGAATGATATTCGTGCCTTAGTTGTGTTACGACCAATAATAGAGAACTCATCACCATACAATGTCCCATCGGGTAGAATAAATTTAAAATCACAACTTTCATTCTGAGTCGATATCAACTTAAGCATAGCTAAACGTATCTTAATAGTCAGTTTAGACTCGGATATAGAACTGTGCAGGTTCACCTCGAGATTTCGGCCATAGATACTTTCGATTAAAATTGTCTTATTCTGTTCGGTTTTGATGTTCCACTGAAAACCGTATAATTTGGCTGTGATAAATTTGTCTACCATTTTTCATCGATGAACTTATTTTCGTTAATAACCGGCACCAAAAGCGTCTATTAAACAAGTAAGGTAAATGATCCACCGACTGGCCGGTGCCTAGTACCTAGCCACTATCTGAAATATATATAAAAGCTTCAGTGTCATATAATTAAAATTTTTTAGCAATAAATATTAGATTAATAATATTAAAAAATGATTTTTAGTATCACTGTCGGCTGTAAGACAAGCTTCCGATGTTCTAAAGGCAAACAGCTAAGAAAGACGGTTTTGATATTAAGGATTTAAACAACTAATTTTCATAATTTTTTTAACTAGATGACTTATAATAATGATGTAATTCCACACAAGTAAAAATATAATTTTTCAGTGAAAAATAAGTGGTCAAGTACTAGTACATACAAAAATCAACGAGTCCCCCATTCCTGGCCGGCCTATTCACCATTGTAAATTCGAAAGTAAGGTTACCAAAACAACTATACGTGGTAAAGCGCTGTATTGCCTATGTATAAACATACTCGCTACGTACATTAATTTCAATAAAAGTATTAATTGTGTTAATATCTGTTACGCAAACCAAGATTATGTTAAAAACTTTTTACAATTTATATGTGAATTTAGCGAGAAAAGTATGGCCATGTACTTCGGCATATTATTTTAGTTACCCGCACATGCATTTTTCAAACGAACAATCAGCTGGTAGGACATGAATACATTTTACGTTTTCATTAATTTCTCGTGTTTCGTACTGAAAATCTATTGTAAAAAATAAAAGTTTCAGTTTAAAATTATTTTTAATAATGACATATCAAGTAAGTCTTTGTACATACATTAGTAAGTGGCCAGTTACTGTAACTCTTATCTTATATACTTACTATTATTGCAGCTCCAATAATTTAGTTGCGTAAACTTTTCTTTTGCTTCGAACTTGATATAAGAAACATATCTAGGATGTAAATTATAGGTATTGGAGGAAAATACGTTTTCTAAGTTTCCAGACTCTGCTTCAGAAATTTGATACCTCTTTTGTTATTTTGATAATGCTTGAACGCACATATTTTCACTCTGCTTGCCAAGAAATAGGGAGAAGAGGTTACGAAAATTTATACCTGAAAAAAAATATGGTCGTATAGGAAATTAAATTTTAAGGTGTGTTTTTTTTTCCAACTCGATCCAAAATGGCGAACACAGCCGAAAAAATTCGCAAAGTTGGAAAAAGCGGTTTTTCGTAAATAACAGAGAAATTATAACTCCGATCAGACTTTGTTAAATGCGAAAGTTGTACATCAATTTTTTGAAAAAATGTACTCTCGGAAATCGGCCACTGCTACCCAGGGATGGTCCTAGTGTAACGATCGATGTCTTTTTTTTTCTTGAAGAGTTGTACTACTTACCATGCTATTACAGAATTGTAACGATTTTATTAATTTTAAGGATCAAAAAATAACTTTGAACAAATTTCACCGTTTTTGAACATGTTTTTTTCGAAGATCTTGTTCAATTTTTATTTTATGAATATCTCTTACAGAAATCGATTGCTGATATTTTTTCACGTATTCTAATAAAAAATGTTTTTCGACAACCTTCAGGAGCCGAGATAACTTTTGTTTTCAAAAAAATCTAGAGGACGCAATTTACATTTTACAGCGATGGACTTAATGGAGTTTAATGTTGAATACCTATATTTTCAATAAAAAAATACTAGGGTATGTTTCATTGATTGTTAGTATTAGTAATTGAATAATAAAGTATTTCGTGCAGTCTAAATCGATCGCGCTTGCAAAATCTTCAATTTCTCAGCTTCTGGATCACATACAAATATTCTTTTGTACTCTGTGGTAGCTCGGCGAGATAAACACGAATATCATAGTTATATTCGCCTTAGAATCAAATAGTTCTGAAAATTTTGAATTTTCATTTACTTTCAATTTTTTTAAATTGTCTTTGCTTTTAAATATATTTGCTATAGAAGTTTAACTAAAAATCTCCAAGCGAATTATTGTCTTTTTACTAATGATATTGTATTATAAATGATGTTTACTATGATTAGACTTGGGGACACCTTATTTTTGTAGAAAAAAACTTTGTGGGAACATTCTGCAATTTCTCCCGCCGATGCGCGGAGATGATTGCACGCATGGCTCGTGCTATCTAACATTTAAACAATAAAGCACTAAAATGTCAACATTTTTGTAGCTTTACTATTGACCCTGGACCTCATCGACCACAACGGATTGTGGCCATCGTTCAGCAGTAATGCCGAAGGCTGACATCTACACCTCTTTTCTAGCAGCGCCATCTTACAGTTCCTTTTGAACTAATCAGTACAACATTTTTGCTTATCTAAGAAAAATAATAAATTTTTCATTAATCCTGTGTTGATTAGTTATCCCCCCTTCCTCTATGCATTATTAATAACTACGCAAAGTTTCATGAGAATTTTGTACTTAGTTTTAGAGAAAACTTTGATTAAGTAAGCTCCGATAACTGTTGGTAAAACAGAGTTCGCCGACATCCCTGTGACGTGAATGTTTCACTTCTGGTCGATAATACTGGAAGGTGGAACATTTAAAATTGTAATTTATTCAAGGTCTTATATCTTCGTTGCTGATATTGCATAAAATTGGTCAATCGGTAGAAATTGTTTTTATACAAAACAAAACCTGTGGAGCAATTGAAACATTTGGCGACTATATATTTTACTGCCCATATATTTTACTTTTATTTTCATAAAATAATTATATAATAACAATGAATACACATAATAAATTCAAAACAAAAAATAAGATATATAAATAATAATTATATAAAAAATACTCATTCTTTTAATATATTACAAATAATAGATGCGGATGTGTTTCCTTTAATTCCTTAAAGTCTGCTCTTTCAGTTACATTGAACTCTTTGTTGCGAATGAAGAAGTTAATTATTTTTGTTTTAAGATTCTGGCAGTGACATAATATCAGCAAGAATAAATATTCTCACGAAAACATCCGCAGATAAATTTCTTGCAAGAGCTTTTTGCATTTCTCTTTCAAACTATAGAATTCAATTCGTATTTCTCGGCTACGAGCGAAATATCTGCCGCTGAGTTGTCCAGTACCTCGTCCTCCAATTCTCCTATATAAATAAATTTCAATACTTCTGATATTACTTCAAACTCAACATCGTCTATGAGAATCATATTATTATTTTTCTCCTTCTTGTTGATCTCGAACATTTCCTGAAAAACCGGACTGCGCGCTGCAAAAATGTTTTTGAGCGCGTCGAATTCTTTACCATTCTGTGTTATAATTTTAACGTCGCTAAGATTCTTGCTAAGTAAGAGCATACGCAAGTCTTGAAAGATTTGAGACAGTTTGATATTAAGATCCGGACTTTTACCGATTCGCGGTTATTCGTTTTCTTAAAGAGTTCAACAGTGTTCATTATCTCTTCATTCATTCTCGTACTCATATACTTATTTCGCACAGAATCGAATCGATTGTCTTATCTATGGGAATTGTGGTGTGGCAGAAAAATATTTCTTCATGTGCATCAATATGAAAATCATCATAATATGATGTTCCATCAGGTAAGGTATCTTGAAGCAACTCAGACAAAACTAAATGTGACGTATAAAAAATCAGCTTATTCCTTAAATTATCACATCACATATATGCATCTCGATAATCAGGCCATTGATACCTTTAAGTAAAATTGTCATATCTGTGTCGATTTTAATGTTCCACAAACAAGTAAGTATATGCACACAGTTTACTCAGTACTTGTAAGTACTTACTATTATTGCAGCTCCAATAATTTAGTCGCGTGAACTTGATATAAGAAACTAAGTATTGCAGTTAAGTACTTTTGTAGCGAAATATGTTTCCCGAGTTTCCAGACTCTGTCATCGAAGATTGACCTTATACATTTTCTCTCTACTCTGAAACATTTACACACTCTCATGTACAAGAACAAAGTAGAGGAGACGTTGTATATGTGTATAACAACTTATCTTATATTTCTTATACATAATGCCTATAATAAGTAGATAATATATAGATATAATGGCAATATTTTGCCGTGTCAAGCCATTCTATTGAATAAATTCAAATTTATAACTGACAAAATAAATATGCTAACATAAATATTGATTTAGTATAAATTGATCATTATAAAAAGGCAAAATGTTTTTAAAAATGGTTTTATTCAAATATAAAATTCAAATTAAGTATTTGGTGTTTTATGATTTTAAATTTTGTGTGCATTAATAGTTATACATATATAACAGTTATAGTTATCTAAATGGAGGATTTTGAGAACAACACTATTAGGATGTATACAAACAATATAAGATATTGTGAATTAATATCAATGAAATAATTTATTGATGAATATTTTAACAGAATAGGGTAGCAACAAAATAATGATACTTTTTGTATCAAAATATTATAACTTATGAATTATATATTACAAAAATTTTAACTACAGAAGTGGTTGTGATTCTTAATTTCGCTAGAAAATATTGATTCATAATTATTTAGTGAATTAATAAAAAAAAAGCTGTTGATTATTGATTTTATGACAAAATTTTATGCATAATGTGCATATACATAACAACAAATGTAGTGGAATAGTGACTATTTAAAAGGAAAAATCGTGATACAAAATGCATAAGATAAGTGAAAATGTGTTATATTCTGCACGATTATTCATAATGAATTATAAAAAATTGTTAAATTTCTGTCATGTTTAATATTATTGACACATGATTAATTTTAAAAAAGCGGTTGATAAAATCGTATATAGGAGGATGACAATAAAAAGAATCGAAACTTTTAAGACTTACAAATTATTCGTATATTTATAAGATATTGAGATTAGAGTAGGTTAAAATAAAGTTATAGATAAACAGAGTTATATGTAATGCAATTTTGCATATATATATAAAAAATAGACATGTTTTTCATTAACTCATGGCATTAATAGTCTAATAAAACATGTACTTCTTTTAACTTTTTTTGTATATTTTAATACACTTTATAAAGATGAAATTTCATTCCCTTTTTTTTTTTTCATTTATATCTTCATTTAAGGCTATGCATAAAAGTAGGCAGTATTACGACAAGCAACACTTAAAAAAAGGCACAGTCGCCTAGACGAGAAAGAGAAGAAAGAACTTGTGTGTTGTGTGTGTTTCTTTATATCAATATTATTTTATTATTTTTGTTCTTTTTTTTTTGTTTTTAATCTTTTGAATTTTTCCTTGTTATATAATAAATCGCAGGTATCTACAACAGGTCGATTAGGTCGGTGCTTCGCGATTACTATATACGCTTAGCTCCAAGTTTAATAATTGGAAACTTGCATCGAAACGATAATAAAGAAAAAACGTATTGCCACCCTTTGAGTTTTAATTACTAAATTCATTGGCATCGAAGTTATGCCTCGTGAAACGATAAGTATAACGATAATGATGAGACGCTCGGTAATTGATATTCCTCTTACTGCAACTTCTAAGTTCTGAGTTTATATATTCTGAATATTTTATGTGGTATGTAGTTACTTTGTATAAGGCTTTAATCGAATTATTTAAATTGAGCGTGTCATACGGACAAATCATCCTTTTCTAATGAGTTTCGCTGTCGCGCGAACGCCGAAGGCTTGTTTCTCGCAACGAAAAGACTATACAGTCCATCGTGAATAGGACCTCACTCTGGATAAACGAGCTTGTAAACAATCCGATAAAAGCCTCCAACAGTTTTTTTTATATGATTCTTTCACTTTTGATAATAAAAAACGTGTACAACAACATTCAGGAATGAATGCAAGTCTCCGGCTCGAAACGAATATTGCATCTCAATGAAAATTCATATTATTTACATAATCATGCATTTACGTGCGAGTAAACGCATGCAATGTAAAGCTAGTGAACATCTACTGACATCGTTCTGCCTTTTGTACGTGTATAAGTTTAGGTCTGCGTATTATATATAAATATATTACGACTTTGCGTGCTCATTATATCCTTCGGTTTTTTATACTTCTGTATTTTCTTCTTCTTTTTTTTTTGTTTTAATTCTTGTGTACGCACTTGTAATACATCTATATGCATAGACATATGTATATATTAGATGTGTACAGTAATCAATTCCATTAGTTCATCTTTTTTTTCATTTACTTAAAAACTCTGTAGATCGTATATATATATAGATTGCACGATATACAATAGCACTGTATATATCGTGTATATTACTTTTTGTTTACCTCATGTCTCGCTTAGTAACTATACAATACGCGTAAAGAGTAAAACAATTCCTTCATTTGTGCAGATCACTACGTTTTTTTATAGTGCCTGCTTCGAATAGTATTAATAATGATCTCGCGCGTATTCGACGGCGCCGCAGGAAATTTACATATTACGTTATAATATCTTATACGAACTCTTCGAAGTCTTTTTCTATATCATTGTTCTAAAGGATTTTAGTGTGTGGCTTCTTTTTGGTATTTTTTTTTCTTTTTCTTTCTGTTTCGATTAACGAGGAAGAGACATTGTGTTATTTGACATGTATAATCGCATCACTCAGAAAAATTGGCACCAATATTTTGACGCTTCTTTTCGTTTCATCTATAGATATCTTTGCTACTTCATTTATATATATATATATATATATATATATATA
>UELV01086665.1:0-10055 GCA_900490015.1 Megastigmus stigmatizans | reverse complement strand
TGTGGGGGGGGGTGTGAGTGTTAACGAAAGACACGCGCTGGCCAGATAAATCTTTCAGCTCGGAGTTTCGTGCGCGGCAATTTGCGCGGCGGCGGCGAGGAGGCAGCAGCCCCTATACATCCTTAATTAACAGCGCGAACGCGGCGAGCCTTTCGAAAATTCCCAAAAGCCACTTAAAACTCGATCGCCGTATTTCGCGCGCGCGCGCTCTGCCCCCTCAGCGCCTCCCCGCGGACCGCTACAAACTTGCCGCCCCCCAGCTCCGCCCTATACCGTATAAGCTCTTCCAGGCTTATATAGCCTAAAGACGGACTACTGCAGTTCGGTGGGATGGAATTTCAGACGGTGCGACTTCGAACGAGGGATGCCAGGGGATAGGAGTGTAATTCGAAAAGAGAAATGTGTGGTTCGGATCTATTTTTTTCTTTTTCTTTTTTTTTTAAGTTGAGAGTCTTTGCGAGGGGTGAAGGAATCGAAGGTTTCACCAGTTTCACGCTCATGAAACGTTTAAGTAAGTTTAAAAATTACAATAATTACACAGTGTGAATTGCTTTTAAATCAATTATGACAAAAAAGACAGGGTCTCTCATAAGCAGTAAAATTTTCAAGTTTAAAAACACACGAAACAATGGATAATCCAATAAATAAAAGATGGTCTCTACCAGAGAAGTAGCGGGTGACCAGATTGAAGCAAACAGTCTTGCACAAACATGATTTAGGTACATCAGGTAAAGTTTGACTCGAGCTTTAGTCCAGATAAGATTTCACAACGGAACGAATGAGATTTTATGAAACTTGCGGATAGTCTAACCGAAGTTCGTCATGCGGTGTGATACTAAAAATTTTATACATTGTATTATTTTACCAATAGAAACTTCAACTACAATTACAGTATATTTTACACTAACAGATACATAAATAATATAAAACTACTGCCGCAATTATATACACTACGTTTTCCAAGAGGAAAATAAAGATCGAGCTCATGGCACCGCAGTTTTACGAGTCCTCGCCCAAACTCAATATACTGTTCAGCAACTTTAACAAAGTCAGCCGTACAACTTGGTCCAAGCTCGCGAGTTTCAGTTAAATTTCTCTCTCAACTTGTTTTTACAGACGGTATATGCAGGGTACATGCCCCAAAGACCGCAGCGCGCGGCAAAATTCAAAATTTCATCCTTCCCCTCAAATGTACCATGCGCATGCAATGCAAGCGAGCTCGCGCGTATAAAACTGTGCGGCGTAGCGAAGCGAACGAGCCATATAAAAGGGAGAGGGACTCGGTTTCGAAACGTAAAGAAGAACGACGATGCCAGGTGTGCAGTTGGACTGCGAAACTTTTGCATCCGTCGCCGTGACAAAGAACCGTCGCGAGCGAATGACGTCACGGCCGCTTTGACGCAGCTCTGTATAGTATAAGTTGCTTTTCCCGTAGCTTCGTCGTACGTGGGATGGCTTAATTTTTCCTTGCCACGAGATTCGTTGAATTCGTCGAAAAGACTCAACGCGTCCTTTTCGTTTTTTGGTGATGCCGTGACTTCGGATCTGATTTGGAGAAATTTAAGCTGTAAACATTTTTAACCGAAAAGATGGGTTGGCACAAGTTTTTAGCAGGTAACAAGGTTGCGTATTAAAGATCTGATCAAAAGATATTGATTTAGTTAGTATCAGTTCTAAGACCGCACTTTTTTACTGAATTTTTTCGCTTTTGAAGGTTCGGTTCAAAGGCATTGATCTTAATTATAGTAGAATTAGTCAGAAATTTAGAATATTTTTCATTGAATTCATTTGTCAAAAATGGAAAGGATTTGTACATAATTGTTGGATTCTTTTCAAAAGTACGTTCCAGTATAAAAAACGTCAAATTTAAATGAATTTAAATTAACCGCGTCCTTTCGAAAAGTAGGTAAAAAGGAAAACTAAGAGAAGGCAGGCGGCGAGGCAGAGTAAACGTTAATGTAAAATAACATGAGCACAGACAGAAGAAAGGGTAAACAAAGAAAGTAAAAAAAAAAATTGGTGCAACGGTATTGTGGTACAACAAGGAATGGTTTCTCCTTGCGTACCCACTGTCAAAGTTGAAAAAGGCATCGAGAAGAAAGAACATCATTCCCTGTCTCGTAGAATGCATGCGGCATAAATTGTGTATAACAGGAAAGAACTCGAGGAGACTGTGCAATGTTAATTTTTCCAAAGTTAAATGTTTTATTCGGCTACAATATCGAATATCTAAGAATAAAATCTTTAAAAAGTGCACGTTTACGAATTGCCAACGATTCGGACGATTTCTTTGCGCCAAACAAAACATTCGGCGAAATTTTTTATCAAGCGGTAGAAGTAGAAATAATTCAACCTTGCACGTTGTTTAATTTGCATGAGTTCTTCGAAATTTGCCGGGTTTTTTTTACCGTCGCCCGCGCGCGTAAAAACACAAAGTTCGCGCAGCGGAGAGCGTGCAGATCTAATAAACTCCCGACCTAGGCAGTTGATTAAATATACCGACCGCTGGCCTTTTATTCCCGCGGTCACGACGCGCGTAAGTTTTTTTTCTCCATTCTATTTACACGAGCCGAAACGAGTTGAAATTTTTGCGTGCGGCCACCCTGCAGTCGTCGTATAAGTATTCAAACCTTAATCGTCGCCTGCTGAATGCAACAATGGGTACGACTTGTTGTGAGCGGCTCATTGAATCCGATTTGTTTCATTATAAGTTTGACAACGGGGAATCGCTGTTATCAGAAGACACAAAATGCTTATTGGAATTCTAATTAATAACATAAATAAATGTGTTATTTTGTATATCAATGTTGATAATGCAAGAAATTTCATTTTCAGAAGAAAGTTTGAACAGTATGATTTTACCTTTTATGATAATTTATTTTATTGATCAATTAACAATGATAATCATCAATCCACCTAATAAGTTCATATTCACTTCAGTGTTAATTCTTTGAAAAGAGATGTACAGTGACTCAAAGAACGGAAGTCTCGGCTAACTGATACAAGCACCTCTGTAAAATATTATATATGCTTTGTTTAGTAATACACCGTAGACGTCCGTTACTGATTATCACAAAGAGTATAGAAGCATTGATAGAGATACTTCAAATAATATGAAAAAAAAATCCTTTGGAAGCTCTTTAAGGATTAAGTAATTTAAAAGTTGCATGTATAATAACAATTACTTAGTTATCAATATCATCATTGGAATTCATACTATCATCACTAGCTTATCATCGGTACATCTGCAAAGTTAAAACGAATCCATGCTGCAGCCCTATAAAAAAAACCCTGACCCAGATAAACTCGCTCTGTTCCGTATCGCACAACTCCGCGCTGTAAAAATAAAGCCAGTGAAAAAATACTGTATCTGTCCAAAAATTTTCGCCCCCTTCTTTCCCTCTCTGCTTCCATACACCTTATATACACGCAAGAAACTGAACGCTCAAGACTTAGAGAAGAATGACGATCATCTCTTCCATATCCTGTGACGAAAAAATATCAGAACTGCAACGAGAAAGAGAAAAACAGCGAGTTGGATGGAGAAATAAAGAAGGCAATATATATATATACGTGTAGATGAAGAAGAAGAAAGAGAGACGGATGCGGAGAGGGAAGTCCGTGTATGTCAAGGCCGGCTAGTTCTGCGGCGGGAAAGCGACAACTTCGCTGAGAGTTCTCTCTCTCTATCTCTCTCTCTCGTTGTGGGGAGAGAAAGAGGAGATTTAACGGGCCGCGCTTTAGGTCGAATGTCACATTGAGTTACGGGCCGCAAACTCTCCTTCAAGTTTGAACCTTTAGTCTGCCACAGGCGTCGTTTTCAGATGTACATATATACGTACAGCATAACCATGAGAGGAAAAGAAAGAAAGAAAGAAGGGGAGAGGGAGAGAGAGAGAGAGAGAGAGAGAGAGAGAGTGAGAGAGAGAAATTGAATTAGTTTTAAATGCATTGCAAACATTGAGAAACTCGTAATATTTCAATTTGAGGAGATGTGCAGATTATTACGAATCCGGCGAATTTCCTCGTATATGTACGGTATGCTTGGGGATTGAGGACAGCGACTCTTGAGTTATTTGTGTAATGCAATAAAAATTTGGACGAGGATTGAGATTTTACTGACAATATTAGTTGCAACGTTAACCGATTCCCAGGTAAAATAAGAACAAGTAATTTATTAATATTTAATATTTTAATTTTTTATACGATACATATAAAGTACAATTAAAATATCTGTAAGTTTTAATCACCTGTTTAGTAAACTGTAACTTTTGACAATCGTAAAAATGAAGGACGCAGATAAAACGATCGATCGACAGATTAATTAATTACCGTAGTTGTGCACCCTCGCAACTTTATAATTCCGGATAGCACGAAAGAAAGAGAAAGGCAGTGAGCAGAATCAGAATGACAGGGATGAAGGATACGACGTGCTTAACCAGGCAAGGCAACGGTCTGGTAGAGAAAGAGAGAGAGAAGTCGGGTCTAATAAAGGGGGAAAAGAGTTACAGCGCCGGTGGTCCGTCATAAGTTTACGCATAAACTTTGCCGGCATAATTGTCATAATATCTCTTTGACGCGGGGCTCGGTATTATACACAAAGGAGCGAGAGAAGGTCAGCACCGCCGCGGCCCATTTGCATTCCCCTACTTAATAAACTTGCAGCGTCCCTCATTAGGCTGCATGCTTCTATACATCCAACCGACCTCACGCGATTAAGCTCGTTATATATACATATGCGCGTGTGTGTGCATGTGTGTGTGTGTGTGTGTGTGTGTGTGTCTGGCTGTGTACGAGCGGACAGATTTTCTGTAATTGTTACACTAAGCCAGCGGTTCTATGGTTGCCTTTGTATATGTCTATATACGTATATTTATGGCATGTACAACTTTATAGCGGCGCTCTCTCTGGATATGAACATCTGGGATTTATTTGTATATAAAGTGGTTGGTGCGACATGTTGTTTATTGATAAAAGTGAATACTGGAAAAGCGACGATACGTGAATAGATAATTTGAACGATCGCTTATTTCTTCGATGCTTTTCCAAATTTGCAAATGTTTTTTCTTATAATTTGTAAAAATGGCCACACAACAATTTATATACATGGAGTATATAAATGAATCACAAACTCGCTGATTCTTTTCAGACGTAGTGAATTTCGCCAGATTTATTATTATCATTTCATATACGTATACAAACATAACAGCAATTCGAATAAACTAATATGCGCATCAATGCGATACCTCTCTCTATTTTGCCTGAAATAACACGACACTGCACCATTACTAGTAACAGCACTTATTTATGCGTCAAAAGCAAAATAGATCGCGCATCTGCCGCAACATCTAGTTTTCCAGACGTCGAATCTTCGCCTGCAGTGATTTGCAGTCACGTCGATAAAATCGTTAATCCACAATTTCGATTCGTTGAACAACTCAACTGCACATTCAATCGGCCACAAAAACCTCAGTTGTACCTATTTATTTCATCACACTTTAATGTATACGAAAGAAAAGAAAAATGTCGATAAAATACACACTTTCCGAGAGATTCGATACAATGTACACGTTCGCGAAAAGAAAACGATAAGTATATAAGAGCATATTCGAATCGCAGCAGCTCGAGAGTTTGGCATTTAATTTGTACAGCGGTGCAGAAGACAAGGGGCTGCTACTGCCGCGGTTTTGCGAGACAGGGCCGTTCCATTAACGCAGCTCATTTCGCTCGAGGGCCCTCGGCCGCTTTCTGTTTGCTTCGCTACCCGCTATATACTCTTACTCTCTCGGGCTGCTGCACTGCATGTCAGCGGGGGCTCGTACAAACACATCATAGTCGAACTTGCGCCAAACAGTCGGAGGCTTCTCGGCAGACTCTCATGTAAATGACCTTTTCGTCTTCTCTGGCTGTTTGCCTTTGAACTTCGAAGATCCCTCGTTTTTTATAGCTTTCGAATTCTATATTACGCGGTTTGGTGTATGTGTGTGTGTGTGTGTGGCTGTGGCTTGAAAGTGTTTAAAATGGAGGAAAACTCGTTAGTACTGGATGCGTATGGGTTGACCGTTTTGTAACGAGTTTCTAACTCTTTGGTAAGTAACGTGAAAGAGATATTGCAATCGTGTAGATGTTTTCATTAATTTTATATCATGAAATAATATATCAACGTAGCTAATTTCAATTCTCATACGTTGATTCAAATATTTTAATTTTCACAAACTCAATTACTCATAATTCTTATATATGAAGATTTTTAAACAGATCGAATGACCTAATTTGATTAAAACAAAATCTTGTTAGACGTATAATATATTCTACGCTGATGCCTGAATTATTAATAGTCTTTGACACAAGCTACGAAAACATGTGGTGCAGATAATTTTATTAACAAAATCAATTTTAGAACGAAACGTACGTAACGTACGTAGTTAAATAATATTAATTCAAAATTAAATACAAAATGCAGTAGGCTTAAAATTAAACAGACTTTTAACGCTATACTTCACTTTCATTTTAATATTAATTGTTGAAAAGTGGAGCTTGAATGTGAAACTTTGAAACGCTTTTCAAAGCTTTATTAAATGAGAGGATATTTGTTTAAAAATAAAATTTAGCGCTCGCATGTATTTAAAGACAAATAATTATTTATCTTGAAAAGATTGAGCAAAAAGGAAACAAAAACACAAAAGAATTGAAAAGTTTATATCATAGAAAAAAGTAAAATTTTGCTACACGGAATGAAGTACATCTTATTATTCAATATGAAAAGGATATCGAGAAGCAAACGGTGGCTTTAAATTCCGATAGAAAAACTGTTAAACTAAAACTGCTGTATAAAAATGCCATAGCTGTCTTAGAAGGTGCTTCGGGAGCCGTTTTCACGCCCTTCGCTCGAAACGCTTATAACTTGGCGAGAGAGTGCAAAAATAAGTTGGCGAGGGAAGGTTTACAAGGAGCGATTTTAAAGGCAGTCAAAGAAAGTTTTCTACGCTTTGCCGCGGCAAATTCGCAAAATAAGTTTGTTTGCTTTTTGAATTATGCTAAAATTGCAAAGGGACATTTTTTCTCCCTCTCTCTCTCTCTCTTTCTTTCTTTTTAACTGTCTCAAGAAACGCAAATTATAACTAAATGATTGAAATGTCAAAGGGGAAACGCTTTGAAAAAGTTTTTGAAGCAATCATGAAATGCTTGAAAAAGACTATTTAAATATGGAATTCGTAAGTGGGAAAATTAAATTCCATTTTTAACGCTTCACAATTCTGTGCACGTATTTAAAGCTAAATTCAATTAAAGCATTGAAGTTTTACTATCTACCAACGTACATTCGTTAAGTGTATAAAATCATTCTGTTTGAATTTCTTTTATAAATTGTTAGCTTTGTGTTTATTTTAGCGGCAAAGTATCTTCCGAAGTTTTCAGCATAAGCGTATATTGACTCCCATCGCTTGTTTGTCGCATTAGACTCAATGCACAATTATAAAAAAAAAAGCCACTGTTTCGGGCAAGCTTTGGTTTGTCTTTACTCTTTCGAACGCAAATTTTGATAACGTAGTGCTGCGAAACAAAATATGAGAGAAATATTACTTTTATATGCCAGTGTTGACCTTATAAATCTGATCCTCTATTTGTTCACTGTTGTTTTCTCGAGAAAGATAAATGAGAACGATGATTTTATTACTGTCTTCACAGACATATATTTACAATAAGTCAAACATTCGTGGATGAAAATGAATTAACAGGTAGAGAGAACGATTCATATAAAAAAGTGTGTTTTATTGGTTCGCAAGGTTCGTTCTCTCTATACCCTCATATTTTTAACTTGATAAGTTCGTAAATTTTAAATCCAACTAATTAAACATTAATATTGTTACAATTTATCATATCACTAGTTATGTTATATATAAATTAAATTTTTAATTTAATAGCTTGCATATTTAAAAAATAATCGAATGAGGCATAAAAACAAAATCCGATGAACAATATCATATCTCTGTAAAATAAATCACTTTTGACCTGCATGTGTCCGAAGATAGATGCTTGTAAGCACCTGCACGTGATCTATACGCTATTTGTTCTCGTCAGAGAATTTTTGAATTCTGAAAAAAATAAATAAATCAATACTCCGTTATAATACAGTCGCTAAACAATAATAAAAGAAATTGAGTAATTTATCACGAATGAGAATCAACTAATAAAAGTTAGGTGCATAGCCGAGAGAAGCAGTATTGTAACAGATCGAAATAAATCTGTATATATTCGCTACAGGCGATAAATACTCACACCGAACTACGCGTAAATGCATATACCATAAATTTGCATCAAAGATCTTTTCCAAACGCGCACACCAGTTCACGCATATCCATTTTTTTTCTCTTTCTGTGTGCCAAAAACTGCGGTTGACACTGACGATAATGTCTTTAGAATTGCCAGGGCCGCTGAAAAATCGCCTGTGCCCACGAGAAAGGATGATCCAACACCTCGTTTGTGAATTATCATTCACGTACGTCCTCGTTAGAGTGCGGCATTGCTGGAAATTTCCATCTCCAACTTTAAGTTGGTCGGATAAAAAGTTGAGAAGCTTTAGAAATAGATACCTTGAACGAGTCTCAAAAATGTGAACAAGTATACGAGATCTACATATAGAACTATTTTAATATGGATTTAGTTGCAGCTCGACTGTCTATTATTACATCTGTGCTAAATATTTATTCTGAAATAAAACTTAGTTATATATACTTAGTGTAATACATTTAAAACAAGAATAAGTTTATTGTTATACTATAAAAGTAGAAGTTTTCTATTAACTTTTGTTTATATTGCAAAACAAAACCAATTCATCAAAGTATACACAAAATAAAAACATTGTTATCATATCAAGCCTGAGATAATTTAAGAATCAAACAGTTTAGCACTGATTAACAAACTTTTATCAGTAGCTAGTAATGGGGTCATTACTGTATAGCTTAGTATTAAATTTAAAACTGGATAAAACTTTTTCTACATTTTCAGCTCGAGCTGCATCGAAGTTTAAGGCAATCAGTGTTTAACTTCTATGTTATCAATAAAAATCAATATAAAAACATGCGCTTCTGCAAAATAGTTGAGAAAAAAACACTCGTTTCATAATAATTAGTGATGCGATCAAAGGAATAATGTGCAATTTCACGGAAAATTCTGTATAAGCCCATGCTGAATTAAATTAATTAAACATAAAAAGATAATGATGCAAAAATATGATGGGCCACTGTTAAATTTTATGTGTCCATTTTGTTCATCGTGTTGTCAAATTCAATAGCAAATTGTCATTGGGCTAAGTTCACAGAGTATTACACTACTAACATAAATTACGCATTTAGCCCCTTCGGCAAATACAAATTGATTTACGCGAAAAACGAATGTATTTGAAAAAGCAATGAAAATGAAGTTTTGGTTCATTTTAGAAGCGAAAGTGTTTTGCGTGTCCTTAAATCAGAAATAACAACTTTATTAGTTTTGTTACAGCTGAGTTATTTACATTAGATATTCTTTTCCCATTCATTTAAATTTATTATAAACAAATATCCTTATAAAATACTTAAAAGAATTTTTAAAATTAATAGCGGGCATAACAATCCCGATTTAGTCAAAAACTTAAAAAAAATCTCACGTTGATAGAGCTCTAGCAGTTTTTCAAAAGGAGAGAAACATTCAAATAGAAGTCCTTTTATTGGTTTTAATTAAACTCTTGAAGCTTTGAATATTTTGTCTACTTATTAATGAAATTTTATACAGACAGACATAATCCATTTTGAAAATGCATGTATGTTTACTAAACATAATGTTCTACATTATACTTTGCTGACAAGGATGATCAGGAATGTAGATTCTGGATTTTCTTGAAACATTCAAGAAATTTCTTTGTGAGCAAAATAATGAGATCCATGAGTCATCGTTTTTTTACTAGACCCTGGAATTAAAGATATTTAACTATCTTTAAATGCAATATATATATATATATATATATATGTATATATATATGTACATATGAAACTATATATTATTATAATTATACCCTGCAG